>OOFC01046909.1:0-14982 GCA_900323345.1 Pseudochromis fuscus
CACGCCCACCACCTGACATGCAGCGCACGTTCCTGGGAATGTAGTGGAGTCCAAAGTACAATATGTGTCTTTGAAATGTAGCGGAGTGAAAGTAAAAGTTTCCAAAAAAAACAAATACTCAAGTAAAGTACAGATACTGAAAAAATGTACTTTTGTACAGTACTCAAGTAAATGTACTCCATTACTGTCCACCACTGGATGCAGGTCCTCATCAGATGTTGCGAAAGCTAAAATACTGTAGTGGAAAAGTCCCATTATCTTGCCATAATATTAACAATGGCTCTGTTCTTTTCAAGTATCCCACAGTAAAGTCATGACAGTGATAAATGAAACGTAAATAATACCAGGATCTCGAAACTGAAGTAGCTAAATGGAGTTCAACCATCATGAGTTTTATTACTTTTACCTGTGGTTTCACACTGTGACATGTCCTCAGAAACAGGGCTGTTAAAGTCATTTTTTATATATAAGTATAAAAAAAAAACTTGGAGTAACAGATCAACAGTAATGTAACACTGAAGGAAATATCAGGTCTGCTCTTTCAGTGAAATGAAGTTTGGATCAGTGTGTATCACAGAGCTGCACGATGAGTTTAGTTTTTGTTGGTGACACTCATAGACTGGAAGAGATGACGCTAACGTGACGTGAAGCCGAGACGTGACCACGTTGTGTGTCAGGAGCCAGAAGTGACCATATTTGGATATGAAGGGAGGAGTGAGGAGGCGGGTCTGACCCTTAAACCCGAGGAGACGGCTTAAGTCTAGTTTCATTGGAGATCAGGCCTGTCAAACTAACCACGCCCCTAAATCTTCCATGTACAGTCCATGGCTATAGAGCACATTCACATTATACCAGAGGTGGACAATCCTGGTCCTCGAGGGCCGCTATCCTGCATGTGTCCCTCTTCCAATACCTGATTCAAGTGATCAGCTCATCATCAAGCTCTGCAGGAGCCTGATAACGATCCTGATCATTGAATCAGGTGTGTTGCAACACATCTAAAACCTGCAGGATAACGGCCCTCGAGGACCAGGGTTGCCCATCCCTGCATTATACCATAGTGGTCACTGGTAGCAGTGGTATTCAGCACCAGTAGCTGCTGTACAGCTCACTGGAAATGAAATCTTCTCAAGTTAACAACAAGTACTTAAACCAGGTCCACCTGTGCTGTGACTCCATAGTAGCAGTTGTTGGTTCAGTAACTTGCTCTTACAGAGATGTGTAAACTTTCTGATCAGTTCAAATCGTCCATTTTCAAATGATCTGTTTCCCATCAAGCAAAGTGTCTGATCCCAGGAACTGATGTGTCACTGCCACGTCATGCATGGAAATTCACTTACATCAGCCGCTGTAGCTCAGGGGACTATTTAAACCCCATACTGTTGATTTGAATCACTTAGTTTGCCCTTTCTTCCTCTAAAACAACATTTATGTCAAAAACAATCACCAGTCTGTAAACAGGCAAAAGTGAAATGCAATAGCAGCAGTGAGCTAGTCTGAAAAATGGGATAATGCAGTCGACCTCTTCGTAGCTTTGATGAATATTGATTGCAGATCTGTGCATGTGTGTGAAGACATGTGCACAGTACACGCCGTTATAACTTCCAAGTGCAGAAGTCCAAGTGACAGCTGGCGAGGAGCTGGTTCTGCAAAGGTTGATGTGCCATTTCGACATGAAACGGAGACCCCACTCAACCACAAACAACCTCGGTGATGTGCCGACTGGCAGGCGCAGCTTGGACCCTGGTGTGCCATTGATCATCATCTGTTCCTCTGTTTTCCTTCCAGTTTCGCTCCCACATCGAGCAGCACAATACACTCATGCATCAGTGTTGTTTCACTTTGACAGAGTTACAGCCACAAATGAGGCCGTGCATAACATGCATTTCAAAGAGAAAAGAATTCTGCTGTAATTGAATGGCTTTAACAGGCACATCATTGATGGTGTATTCAGTGCAGTCAGCATTTGTCTTTCCCATTATATAAGATAATTGTGGCGATGAGTCAGGATAGAGTTCCCATGACTCAGATTTTCCAGATGCAATCTGGCTCGAAAAAATCTGCTCAGCACAAGCTTCTGATGTTCGGATCTGCTCAATCTGATCAGGATGAGGATCTGTTCAGTGTAATCTCATCTCATTAAGTCACACAAACAATTACACTTCATCTTTACAGTATCACAATGAAATGTGCATCACAGCAAGAGTCTTCAGTCCCCAGTTTGAGTGGAGGTCTGAAACCACTGAATCCGACACATCCCATAGTGCACCTCATCATTTAGCAGCTGAATGGAAAATACCTGTCACCCAGTTTCAGTTGAACATTTCTACACTGCAAACTCCATTAGAGATAACCCTGATGACATCATCGGTATGCCACAGGATGAGTAAACTGAGCTTCACGTGTAAAATAGATGGAGTGCTCCTTTAAATTACGACAAGGTTCCAGGAACCTTTTTAACAAGAAGTCAAACTGGATGTCAGGTGAAGGAAAATGTATTACTCCATGAGGGGGAGCATGGACTGTATAGAAAAGATGGAGGTAAAGGGTCGAACCCGCCTCCTCACTCCTCCCTCCATATCCAAATATGGTCATTCCTGGTTCCAAACACCAACATGGCGACGTTCACTTCCCACACTCCTGCTTCAAACTGTCCACAAACCAACAGATGACATCACCTACGTCCACCTCTTATCTACAAAGGTGACAAGTCTTAATTGTTTTTATTCTACAAAGATAGTCTCACCACAATTTGTCATAAAGATGACAAACACTGATATACAATCTTGAAGAACTGCTCGTGTAAAGCTGTCAAAGTAGAACAACTACCAGCTTTCACGCTGACGATCAAAAGACACGAGCAGACCATATGTGAAAAACACCTTTAGTGTGTGTTATCTATCCACACTGTAAATCCATGTGGAGATCTGGACAGCATCGATAGCCCGCAAACTGACCCCGACTGCTTCCCGGACAGTGATGCAAACCAGAGCGTTCTCACCGTCACATTGTCGAGAGTTACAGCGTAAAGCTGACCTCCCAGGAACACAAACGTCGTGCTCTCCAGGAGGGAAATGTGATGCCGCTGCATTTATACATTTACACTTGTAATTACATGATTTCACTTTCATGGTCTCACACTAAGATGCACAAATGCAGCAGATGTGAAAAACTTTAATCCCAGATGGATTAACTCAGATATTCCAGTGCTGCTCGTGCTGATACGAAGCCTCAGAGTTTATTTGACTTACACTGAATTTCCACGACCAGAGAATAAAGCTCATGCTGTGGATCCTCTTCAATCAGGTACAAATGATCTGATGTTATATTACTTGTTTAACCCTTAAATGGACAAGCGCACTGATTTCATGATATTTTTCTTCAATCTATGACCTTAGTTTTCCAACAAGGACATAAATGTAACAGATTTGTATGTTTTAAATAGTTAAACTAACTTTTAAAACACTTTATAAACAACGTATTAGCTACTTTATTTACTTCCCTTACATGTTTTGCTGACTAAATTATATCTGTTCATATTTTACCACAGAAATAGTTTGCACACTGATGAAATAAGATTCATAACCTTAAATTATTTGTTATTATCTGTAGTTCAGGCCTCACAACGAAAATAAATCAGAGGTTATTTGTGTTAAATACCCTTTTATGGACTTTTATTTATCTTTCAGGATGACTGATTATCAGCAGTGAAAATGTAATTTAATATCAGTACAAAATAATCACATTTTTTAAAAGAAAATCTGCCCAAAACATAATAAACACCAACATTAGATGTCCAGTGCCTTTATGAATTTTGGTTCATATGGTGAATATTTGCACCTTCATGTCAAATGTCTGCTGCACAAAGCATTGAAGGGTTAACAGCAGAGTGGGACAGCTGAGTGCTGACAACGAGGAGTTATGACTTCAGTTGTTTTCTACTTTAACAAACAAGTTTTCATACTTGAAGACAGTTGCAGACATCTTGCCAAAAGCAGTGCAGTATTTTGCAGCAGATGCCACTGGGTGGTGCACACTGAAGCAAAGAAAATACCTCACATGATAAAAATGTTTCAGCTGGAGTAAAAAAAAAAAAGCATTTGCATTGTTGTCAAAAGACTTTTTCCACACATCACTTTATAAATGTGGAGGGAAAAGAGGAGAAAGGGGAGAAACTGGATGAAGAAACAGAAAAGTCAGAAAGTAATCTGGATACAAAGATACGCAAATCCACACAGCATAAGATTTGTGTCCAATTACTTATTGCCAACCAAACTGCAAACCTACTGAAAGAACAAAGTCAAATATGCACCAATAAGGTTAAATTTCTCTTAGCTTTCAGTCTGAGTACATATTTACTCTGCTAAGGAGTACATTAGCTCCACAAAGTCCCAAAAAATGACTTCCTGCCACCTCTTTGGTTGCTGTGTACATTCAGAGGTTATGCATGTGTTGCCATCTATAGTGTTAAGGAGACCTGCAGCTTTTACCATCCAGACCCACTCTGCAGTGATGAGGAGGCAGAGACACACTGTCACTAAGTCACTCACAAATTACCCAGAAGCCCACCTCCCTGAGGACGGATGATTGGCTGGTGTTATGGCCCCGCCTCCTGCAGCAGCCTGCAGGTGAGAGGAGCTGTGAGGAGGCAGCATCAACATTGAGTCTGTGTCTCTCCCCTTGGATCCTGGTTTGGTTTGATGGTTTCTTTGATGCACAGCAGCTGACACCATCACACTGTAGACGCCTCGTGCATCCATCCACTGCAGACAGCGTGTGCTTATTGTTTGTTGGTTTATTGTTGTTGGTTTTACAATGGCAACAAGTGAAAGTGCAAAAGCAAGTAGAGCAAAAAATTAAGATTCTGAGGAAAGAAGAAAATGAGACTCTACATACATACAGACGGCCTTTTATGTACATACGGTGCAATCGTTTGAACTAATGATGGAGGAGGGATTGAAAAACACCTTTATTCACTACAAAACAACAGCAGCATTTATTATAGACGCATCACAGGAAGTGGTTATCAGCCTTTTGTTTGTTTGTTTTCAGTCTTGCTTCTGAAATTAGACTTTCAAACCAACCTCCATCATTCCTACCTGCAACCATGCATGCTCACACTCACACCTACAGCCATTTTTGAATAATTAATTCACCTGACAAGCCATTAAAACCCACACAGACACAGGGAGAAGCTGCACAGAAAAGCCCCAGCTGAGGTCTACACCTGGAGCCTTCGTGCTAACCCCAGCACCACCCGCACCTATAAACTTTAAAGCCTTAAAAAACCCTCTGAAGACCAGATGTGCACACGAGTCCTACTGATACAGCAGGGACCTGCAGGGGCTTTAGGTAGAACTTCATGTTTGGTCGATTGTAGATATTTGGCTCAGTATCAACCTGCTTGATGTGAAATTGGCACATGAATTTATTCTATAAATAACTCCTCCAGGTCACAAGTGAGGAGACTAAAATAACAGCCCGGTTCTGCTTTGCAGGTGATGACACTTGTGGCTTACAGTATGCCTCAAATTAGATTTCACGAGGGGAAACTGAGAAAAAAAGGCCGTTTATTTTTTGAAATTCTCAGCTCGGCCACTGCTGCCCTGTCTGGCCAATGGTTGAAGGAGAATCTGAATGGTAGTTTCAGGGTGTTTGAAGAGACACTCCAAACAAATTCGAACTCCGGCGGTGTCATCATTGGCAGCCGGAGACGCCGAGCTGAACGGAGACGACTGGATGAAAGGTTTTCTGTGGTTTTATCTGTTCATCACATTCTGCTAAATGTGTCACATGCTCACATGTTGATCTGGAAAAATGGTTGACTCACTCTCCCGTGTTGTTAATGTACCTTGCTGTGCAGTTGCCTAATATAGAAAGATGAGCGTGAGGAATTTTGCATTTCAGCTATGGTTTCCATTGCATGAGCACATTTACACTTGGACAAAGAGTTTTTCTTCTCTCTGTTTCGCACAAGTCACTCAGATATCCAAGATACACCACGAGGGCTAAACAACACAGCTGTATAATCAGTGTTTTCTTGAGGAAACTGAGGCCGACATACAAATAAAATATTATAAAGTGCGGAAATACGACTCGACCAAACAAAATCTATATTTCTTGTTTGGGGTACAAGCAAACACATATGGGCTGAGCTGAAAACCTGACTTAGCAAGCCAGAGACACAGCATGTAAACAGTATGACAAGGTCCTGCACTCCCAGAGAAAGACTGTTGTTCCAGCGTGGACAGGTTCTTGGCTCGCCGGCTTTGAATGACTGATTGGATTCTAGTCAGAACTCTGCTTCTGGCACGTCCTGCAGGAAAACACAACAATATCGGGTGCTGTCAATTTGTCGAGGTATTCCATTACGTTATGATAGTGCGGATCAGATGTAAATACGAGCTGAGTCATAAGACTTTGCCAAACAAATATTGAGTTTTTTTTTTTATTTTTGCACAAAGTCAAACGTGATGCATACGTCTCAGGGTCGGGGTCGTACATTACGATACATTACGTAAGGCGATGACAGAATCTGCTCCTCAGCTGCCACCAATATGTGGAAATATTCAGTTAACGGAGGCTGGGCTGCTACCTGGTAACAGTATATTGATTGTAATGAAGAGAAATCCAGATGGACTGATCTTCAGCAGTATAATATTAACAGAACTGTACATATGAGACACATGCAGTTGACATTACTGGTAATAGAATAATGTTACTTTAGGTTTAAGGGAATAGTTCACATGACTTCAGTTCTAAATTATGATCAATCAAATTTTCAATCATGAAATAATCTGTCAATATTTTTCAGTTTGATGTCATTGGCTAAAGTCATGTTGTCTTCACAGTGAGGTGGTGGTCCATCTGAAAAGTAGAGATAAGTCGATCTTCAAAAAGAGATTTATGGGCGTGGTCAGTTTGATTGACAGCTCGGGTGTTTAGTGATGTACAAGTGGTTCGGAGGCTCATTCATTCAGCGTCCTCAGGTTCTGAGGTCAGACCCGCCTCCTCACTCCTCCCCTCAAATCCAAATATGGTCATTTCTGCCTCCAAAAACCCAACATGGTGATGTTCAGATACCAAACTCCTGGCATCAAAATGCGAGTCCACAAACCAATGTGTGACGCTGTGTTAGTTTTTTATATCCAGGTAGCAGCATATTGTTAGCATTTACAAGCTAACACTGAGTAGCAGGGATGATGATGTCACTTAGAGCTTTGTATTGACAGGGAAAACCAGTGATACAATTTAATAGTTCAGTTGCACAGTCCTGAAGTTGTAAATGCAGGCTCATACCAGTGATTGTTTTTTGTTTGCATTTGCACTTAAACCCAGAAATCTACTCATATTTTCTCAGAGTAAAATAAAACAAATGCACCACAACACAGTAATTTAATGTCATGACAAATTGCTTTAACCATGAATTTAATACAGGCAGAGTTCAGAGGGCCAGAGAGAGCACTTTGTTTTCCAGGGTCCAGTTGAATTACAGCTTTTTCCATAAGATCTCCTCACACACTACCCAGTGCACTATATTTACCATCAACCTTTTAATTTCAGCGTCTGGATTTTGACACTGAAATTTATACAGTGCCCCTAAAATTCCCATAGCCCATAGCATGTGAACTACGTCGTGCTAATCCCTGCATGGCATTTTAGAGATGCAAAACATGGCAGTTGTGCAGCTTGTCAACGTGTCAGTGATGACGCAGAATGACAGTGATTAGTGTCAAAAATCTCCTTTTACTGCGTTGCTGTGGAGTAAAGTGCAGGATGCGTACTCTGCTGGGAGCAGTGAACCAGGGACGGATGGAGGGATCCCGGACACAGCTGACAGGTGTGTGTGCGGGTGTGTGTTTGTGTATTCGGTACACATATGCAGGCACATGATCAGAAAAACATGCAGCACATGATGGTGCATGAGCTTTGATCATTGGGAGACGCACAGGCTTCAATACAGGACTGAAGTATTAACATTTTAGATATAACAGCAGGAGTTTCTAGATTTGTTCAAATGTGTCACATGTGGGTGGACTGGTGTGTTATTATTCACTGGTTAAAATGCACCAGAAGCAGCAGTTTCAGAGGATCTAACTTCTGTATCATGACACAGCTAGCATCACTAGATTATCTATGCTACTAGATAATGTTAGCAATGCATGCTAGCTAATGATGCTATTCCAACAAACTACAGTTGCTACTACTCTCTGTCAACATATTAGCGATCTGCTAACAGCACATTGATTGACAGCTGAATGTAATGATACTTTTGGCTGAGATTACTTTGAGGAAGATGACAAAAGTCACATGATATATTCTTTTCCCAACCAGGAAGTAAATGTGATTGAACTTTGTTGAAGCCAATAATGTAATAACAGCTGATAACGTAATAAATTTTCCCTTTTTGAAATGTAATGGGTCAATAATGTAATAAAAGTCCTGAACCGATAACGTAATAAGTTTTGGCTGGGAAAATAATTATTATTATATTATTGGCTCAGTTAATATATTTGCAAAAGTTTTTTTTTTCTTTTACCAGACCAATAACGTAATAAGCAGCCAATAACGTAATAAATTATTAATAACATAATAAAATAACCAATAAATTATTGCGTTATTAGCCAAAGGTTATTACGTTATTACATTATTGGCCTATTACATTTCAAAAAGAGCAAATTTTGACATTAAAAATTTAATTTTTCAAAAAAAATTTAGCTAACATTATTAAGTAAGTGAAAAATATGACCAGTAATCTAATTTAAAAGGACTAAAAACATGTTTTTTTAAATTTCATTTCAGGTCAACTTTAAGTTTCCACTGTGATATGAGACACATGAGACATTCATCTCAAGCTCCTCTTTTAACCTAACCATCATCGTCATATATATTTACCATATGGATATGCCCTGGATATAGAACATATGAAGCTAACATGACGTCACCCATTGGTTTGTGGACTCACATTTTGAGCCACAACTGACCATATTTGGATATGAGGGGAGGAGTGAGGAGTCCTCTCTGACCCTTGAACCCGAGGACAGTGTCCAATGTGTATGAGACTGGAGTTCACCGTCGAATGAACCTTCAAACCACCTGTAAATCCTTGGAGACCAGACCTGTCAATCAAACTAATCACACCCTAAATATTACATTTTTTGAAGACTAATGTCTCCTTAATGACTTGTGGAAAACATGTATTTCATGATTGAAAATGATTTTAAATAACTTTCTGAACTGAAGCCAATTGGAGTGTGAGCTTTTTGGAGCCAGCATCTAGTGGTCAAAGGTGGTATTGCACTTCCACAATGGCCTCACTTTTAAGACCTGGTTGCTTCGTCCATTTCTACACACAGTCTATGATATTTATGTGTTTTTGTTGCTATGTTTCCTTGTGATGAGAACACGATGACTAATAATGACATAACACGCTGACACTGACATTGATGCGTGGCCCTTTAAGGCCTGACAGTCACAGAAGCAGGTTTAACATGCTACCTGAAAAAAAAAAAACAAGCTGCAGGGAGTTTATAACGATCATTATTTCACCAGTATTTATTGGAATAAAAACATCTCCACCTCTTAAGTGATACATTAATCAAAACAGATGACACTATCAGTGTTACACAATGTATTTGCCAGATCATGGTCTCCTCTCACCTCTTAATGCAGACAACAACATCACTTTGTTGAAGGTAAATCTCATCTTTAGCTTATAGCTTTTGGCAAAAACACAGAAATGAATGTCCTCAGTTTGTGTCCTGACGTTCAGCAAAGCTAATGTTGCACTGTTTTTTTTTGTTCCCACTTGTTTCAATACCGCGAACTTCTCAGTTGTGAAACAGTGCTACATAATCGCCTCGAAGAACATCAGGAGACAGTTTGAAGCCATAAAATAAAATGGATATAATACACTCTGTCCATTCTGAGCTTTGCCTGTTTACAACTTCCTGCCCATCCCACCCTAACATTTCATAAACCAGTCATCATAGTTTCACACTTTTTTAATGTAACAAACTTGTGAATCCAGAGACTTAAGAAATGATCGGATATTGAAACCATTCAGACTTCATCGTATATCCACCCAGTTCTCTTTCTTTATGGAGCATGTTATAAGGGGCATCCATATGTCACCATGTAATATTTTACAGTCAGATAAGAGAAGGAAATGGGAAGCTACCCCTATACATCTGTCCTTTTTAAAAACATTTCAAGCACAGAAAAGGCTCGACGTACCTCCATGAACTTCACCTGCCACCCATTATTTGTCTCCTCAACCTGACGTTTATGGGTCCATCCTGACGTTTATGGCCCATTCCCGTTCACTCATTCATTTAAGTTGGGACAGATACTGAAAGCACCCATCTGGCTTTGATTTCTCTGCTTCCTGGAGCTCTTTGTCTACTGGACTCGGATCCCTCATGAAAAGTGCACGTGCACTGCATTGTACTGTATATAAACACAAACACATAGAGTGGACGGAGGTGAGGACTTTCAAACCAGTGAAACGTCCACATCAATTTAATTCATCAGAACTTATATAATAATAAAAAAAAAACCTGAAGCTGGATATTTGTTTAAACAGAGTGAGTGAGCGATTGAAAGAAGAATAATACAGTAACAAGTAACATCCCACTCTGGGTAAACAAAGAGGCCAAGCTATTTTTATTAGTCAGCTCAATCTCTATGGAGACTTGGGGTGGGGATGGAACCTCCTTTATCGAAACCTGGCAGGTCCTGATCAGAAACCTGTGGGGATTTCTCTGTCTAAAAGACAGAGCTCCCATAATGACATCAGACATCTCTGAAGCATGAGGTCATCAGCAGAGGGAAAAAATGTCCCATTGATTTCATTTCTCGCGGAGACGTTATTGGGTGGGAATCGAAGGTCAAAAATGTCCTTCTTACGTTGCAGAGACATGCAAAATTGACCCCATCTGTGGTAGACAAATGTACACGCTTCAGACATGTACGGCTGGGTTAATCCCCATCGCTGCAAGAAACTAAAGGCAGGTCTTAGAGGAACAATGGTACAGCTGAGTAAAGCCAGGGCCGCCTCCCATTACTGGTGGGTCTGTAACTGCATAACCAGGCATGACAAAGTGCCTAAAAAGAGAAAAACAAACATGTTCGAGCACAAAGAGATAGCAACGGCAGGCCAGGAAGATTATGAGTCAAAAGTTTACTTAAAGAATATGCGGGAATGATTGATGAGAAAGCTGTCACACGTGGGGCGCCGGGATCACGGCCCCTCTGCATCAAGCTCAAAAGCTGTCTGACGTTCAGTGCAAGCTGTCTCTCAAACTTCACCACACAGGAATTTTGGAGTGCATCCCTTCCTATGTTATTAAAAGTTATTCCACTGTGGTCCAAATGTTGAAGGAAAATGTGAAGCATCTACAGTGCACATAAGGTTAAGCATATACTGTAGGGCTGTGTTGTGAACTGGGAAGACCTAGGTGAACTTTGTTTGAAGTTATGTATGTGGGTTTTATTTTTTTCAGGCTTCAGCACATTTTTCTATTTGTAGCTGATTTAGAAAAATACATTAATCTTGTTCTGTGGGCTACAGTCTGAGTGACGAGAAAAAAGTGAAAAGGGAAAAAAACATCTCATCTATATATAAAAACAGATATATCAATGTACGAAGTTTTTAAATTGAGGAGCTTGAAAAATGTCAGTCTTCACATCTAACTGTCTGTCAGAGAGGGAATGAAGTTATTTCCCAAAAAATCAAACATGTTTTCCTAAACCCGTAATATCATGTTTATTTAATCTCTACACAAACCAAATCATAAATATGACAAGTTGTTTTATGGGGGATTTTTGCAGTGACTTCCTCTGGTGTTGTCGTCACCGCCGCCCGAGCCAAGTGGCCGGTCGAGTCTCCAAAGGCAACATATTTATCAGATATACGAGAGCGGCATCGATAATGTCATCTCGGCAAGAAAGCAAACAAGCACATTTCCCTTCAGCAGAACCTCTACGCTGCATCCTCCTCTTTAAGCAGACACAAGGAGTATCACTGCCTGTCAGCTTTCCCGTCAGTTGAGCCTCGTAAGTAATATATGTCGGCCATTCGCTGGCAGCAGCATGCCTGGAAATAAATGTTTACCAGCTCTGGTTGCAGCTCCACAGGCATTCCCTCGTGTCCCGTTACCTTCCCATGTCAGAAGAATGCTAATATGCTCGTACGGCTTCATCGGACATGCAGGGAATGCCGGGGATGCCAGCCTGAGCATGAGCGGGGTACCCACCAGGAATGTTTTCCTAGGTGTCATTTTCTCATTCCTTCCAATGGGCTCTGAGTGCAGGAGTTTAGTGGAGCTCAAGTACACTGAAATAGTATGGGGATCACAACTACACTGCATACAGCGTGATGCCTTTGGCCCCAATCCACTTGACCTACCTTGAGCTGTAAAACCTTCACCGAGCCACATTGGAGTTTTTCTTTATCAAAAAAAAAAAAAAAGAGGATGGTTCGGACATAAATTCAGGGGCTGCCGGCCAGAGGGTATTTTCTACTTTGACTTACAGGGATAAACCAGGATTGTGTTTGTCTCTTTAAAGTTTATTCCACCATCTGTTGGAGGATGGTTTGCCAACATTTGACATGGTACATCACTTTCTTTAGAACAACAGCAGCACGAGTTGCCATACTCTTTATAAAATGTGGTTGCAAGAATCCCGAGGCCCGTCAACTCTAATTTGTAGTGCTGGAAGGAAGGTCGGGACCATCAGCAGTTTCATTGTGCATTTACAAGCTTCTGGCACAGCCGTGTGGACCAATGACCACTACAGATCATGTTGGTTTCCATGGTCATGTCATGTCAAAGTACGTCTTCCAAATGTTTGACAGTGTTGTGAAAAGAGACACAGTGAGGTCCAAGATTCATACTACGGTCGTACGGTTACACTCAGTACAGGAAGTTTAGAGTTTAAGTCAATCTTTGAAAACATCAGTGGACATAAAAGTTCAAAACATTTCTCTTCAAGCTTGAAAGCTGAGAGGCTTCACTGTGGTTTTGATCATTTCTGACATTTCAAATATAAAATGAGTGATCAACATTTGGCTGGATTTTTTTTGGTCCTTTCATAGTTTATAACACACACCTGTCCGTAGGGAGTCCAAACTGAAAGGATTTGGACAGTTATAACGTTTTTTAGACCATCTAATTTAATATAGAATAAAATATCCATCCAGTAAACTGTTAAGTCCAGCAGGGTCACCGTGGCAACAGCAGGGCAGCCTGGATATCCCTTGTCCTGGGAGATCTCTGGCGGCTCCCAGGTAAGCTGGGAGATATAATACTTCCAGTGGGTCCTGGTCTGATCTCTGGCCCAGTTGACTGAGCCTGAAAAACCTCCAATGGCTGGTGGCTGGCCTGGGGGGCATCATCCTGATCAAAGGCCCAGACCACCTCAACATGCTGGCTCCAAAAAACCCTGGTTCCAGTTGACTTCAATTCAACACTGGTCATTCTTAATCATGAAACAGTCGAAGCATTTCTTTTTTCATGATTCATTCTGATGTCATTAGCTTCTTGTTAGTGATGTGATGGTCCATCTGGAAATAACTTTAAGCAGATATTAGGCTTCAAAAAGAGGAATATTTAGGGGTGTGGTTAGTGTGATTGACAGGGCAGGAACTTGAGGTTCATACACATTGGACAGTTTCCTCAGGTTCAAGGGTCAGAACCGCCCCTTCACTCCTCCCTTCAAATCCAAATATGGTCACTTCTGGGTCCAAACAACCAACATGGTTAAGTCTAAATACCAATGGGACCAAAGTCCACAAACCAATGGATGATGTCACATTAGCTTTGTCCATTTTTTATATACAGTCCATGGATCAGAGTCAACCAGAAGGATCAAAACTGATAAGCTTCCGTTTCATCTCTCAGCAGGACATCAATCAGATCAATCAAGGAGGTGGAATATTCTTCATTTGCCAAGTATCATCTCTGTTATGAGTTTATTTAAGTTGCAGGACCAAACTGAAGTCAGAGAGATCTCACCACAGGCCGTCGAGCTGAAGGTGTCAGCAGTGAAGGTGTCTGCAGTGAAGGTGTGTGCAGTGAAGGTGTCTGCAGTGAAGGTGTGTGCAGTGAAGGTGTCTGCAGTGAAGGTGTCTGCAGTGAAGGTGTCTGCAGTGAAGGTGTCTGCAGTGAAGGTGTCTGCAGTGAAGGTGTCTCAGTGAAGGTGTGTGCAGTGGAGGTGTCTGCAGTGAAGGTGTGTGCAGTGGAGGTGTCTGCAGTGAAGGTGTCTGCAGTGAAGGTGTGTGCAGTGAAGGTGTCTGCAGTGAAGGTTTGTGCAGTGAAGGTGTGTGCAGTGGAGGTGTCTGCAGTGAAGGTGTCTGCAGTGAAGGAGTGTGCAGTGGAGGTGTCTGCAGTGAAGGAGTGTGCAGTGGAGGTGTGTGCAGTGGAGGTGTCTACAGTGAAGGTGTCTGCAGTGAAGGTGTCTGCAGTGGAGGTGTCTGCAGTGAAGGTGTGTGCAGTGAAGGTGTCTAGTGAAGGTGTCTGCAGTGAAGGTGTCTGCAGTGAAGGTGTCTGCAGTGAAGGTGTCAGCAATGAAGGTGTCTGTAGTGAAGGTGTCTGCAGTGAAGGTGTCAGCAATGAAGGTCTGCAGTGAAGGTGTCAGCAGTAAAGGTGTGTGCAGTGAAGGTGTCAGCAGTGAAGGTTTGTGCAGTGAAGGTGTGTCCAGTGGAGGTGTCTGCAGTGAAGGTGTGTGCAGTGAAGGTGTCTAGTGAAGGTGTCTGCAGTGAAGGTGTCTGCAGTGAAGGTGTGTGCAGTGAAGGTGTGTGCAGTGGAGGTGTCTACAGTGAAGGTGTCTGCAGTGAAGGAGTGTGCAGTGGAGGTGTCTGCAGTGAAGGAGTGTGCAGTGGAGGTGTGTGCAGTGGAGGTGTCTACAGTGAAGGTGTGTGCAGTGAAGGAGTGTGCAGTGGAGGTGTCTGCAGTGAAGGAGTGTGCAGTGGAGGTGTCT
>OOFC01046910.1:0-27842 GCA_900323345.1 Pseudochromis fuscus
AATTTATGAGTAAGGTGATTCGCTATAAAACCATCACTTAAAAATACCAAGCTGTGAAATCTAAAGAGACAAGAGATGGTTATAGAGGAGAAACCACCTTCATTTTTAAAATTCTATTAGTATGTTCATAAACCAGCCCTGCGATAGGCTGGCAACCTGTCCAGGGTGTACCCCGCCTCCTGCCCTATGACAGCTGGGATAGGCTCCAGCAGACCCCTGCGACCCAAGTGTGGACTAAGCAGGTATAGACGATGAGATGAGATATATATATATATATATATATATATATATGTTTGAAGAAATATGGAAATGAGATGATTATGGATGAAGAAGTGACTGAATTATTGATTACCACAGAATCAATTGATGCGTGAATGCATGGGTTCCATTGCTTATTTATAAAAAAAAGAAGTGAAATGAATGCCTGCATGAAGAGGTGATGAATGGATGGATCAATAATGAATGAAACTCTATGTAAAGAAATATGGTAGTATGAAGGAAAAACGAATGCAAGGTGAAGACACCATGAAACAGGCTGAAGCTCTGATTTGACCTTTGGTGGCACCGAAGAATAAAGGTAAATCCAACACAAGAGCAGCTGTGGTGACAATTAAGTTGTCACAATAAGAATACTGGAAAGATGTATGACTTTTGTACAAATATTTTGAGTCCAACCCAGACAACAGGACAGCACAGTAACATCCAAGTAGGCTTTTCAGATTTGAAAGAACTCAATACTTTACGCTCATATCCCAAATCCTAAATTCTTCACTCCAGTTAAACTTCAAACTCACCCAAACTACATTTAATTAAAACCACATTATTGGCTGTTACACTGCACTGCTAAGATCACTTCACAAAATCTGATCTGCTTTTATTTTGTCCTCTTTAGCTTATCAATGCTATCAGCTGGCTAACAGAAGTCTACAGTATTCTCTACCACAGACTGTGTATGGAATGGATGAAGCTAACGTGACGTCAGCTGTTGGTTTGTGGATTCTCATTTTGAAGCCAGGAGTCTGGTATTTGAATGTTGCCATGTTGTTTGTTTGGAGCCAGAAGAAGAACCATATTTGGATATGAAGGGAGGAGTGAGGAGGCGGGTCTGACCCTTGAACCCAAAGACACTGTCCAGTTAGTATGACACTTTAGTTCAGGTCTGATCTAAATTAATCAGTTGGATCCAGAGTTTTTTGAAGCAAGCGTCTAGTGGCCATCGGTGATCTTGCAATTGGCTTCACTTTTGAGCCTCCGTTACTTTGTCCATTTCTATATACAGTCTATGATCTCTATCCATACATGCTTGTGCTTTGGGTATTATTCTCTATTCTGTTTGAATCACATAAAGCAATTAAACCAGCTGTAACACTGGTTTAAATAGTCCAGCTTAAAAGCCTAGATGCCTTTAATAAATCGCTGGAAACCTGCTAGCACCATTAGTTGAAATGTTCGGTGGATGCGTGTATAACATACAGAGCTGAGGAAAACTTTATAAGCTTTGGATTTAGACAGATGAGACACCGGCACATGCATGCATGATCCTGTCACATACAGTTGTCGTCTTGTTTTAGCTATAGGGTCAGCAGGGCCAGCAAGGGTTAATGCCACAGGACTATTTCACACTTGCTAATTGCTCCATATGCACACATGGCCACACAAGAATGTAGAGTCATTGTGGATAGAAGACTTTACCAACAGATGTTGGTAATTTTGACTGTTTATTCTACTATGTTTGTACCATATGATCTCTTGTGTAATTAGATTTTTTGACAAGTGACACAACAGTAGAGGATTTAAAAAATTAATTTTATAATATCCCACCTCGAACCTGTTGTCTTTGCATCTATATTATCTTTCTAGCAAAGGCAAACTAGCTAGCCAGCTAAGTTGCCCAACTTTTTCTTCAGGCTCTACCAAATCAAATCATTTCTCATGGTTTTATAATGTTTTTAAACAACCAATCATTTAAATACTACAAAGATAAATGTGGGGAAAAAAAGGTGAACAGGAACATTACAAGGTCCCATCCAACGTTAGCTAAATGTTAGCTTACATAGTTAGCCAATGAAATTTCAATTGCTAGTAAGGCTACAAATTTAAGCTAAGAGCGTAAAATGTACGTGAACATTTGCAAACCAGCTCGCTGAGTTAATAAACCTCTATTTTACTTTTTGTTGCTAAAAATCTCTGTTTTTTTTTTTTTGTTTTTACTGGTAACTACATGTTGGAGTGTAGTGTGAAAATGTTAGCTGGCCAGTAGAGTTTTATTAGCCTCTATAGGCTACAACACTATGAACTTAAGGTAGCAGAGGTTAAAAGATGTCAGACTAACATTTGCAGAAAAGCAATTTTTGTCCCACCTAACCTGTGTTAGCAAGGCGATAAGTTAGCCAATTATATCTAACTTTTAAACTGAATGTTGTTGCACTATTTTTATTACTTCTTGGATTTCTCCTCATCACAATAAACATAACTAAAACAAAGTTGCACACGTGTTGTCGTATTTCTTTTTAGCACATAGAAAAAAACCCACAAAGAAGTTACGGTAATTCTCACCGTTGTGCGGGGACGTTGACACCGTTGTTGTTGTTTGGGATGTTGCTGGTTTTATCCGCTGCAAAGTTTCTCCTGTTGACCTTGGATATTTTGCTCTGGTGACGAGAACCCTGGACCTGCTTTTCCTCCAACATGGCCATAAACCCCACACAAACACACACTCACACACCTGTAATATACAGTGCACACTCTTATTTCTGTCTTCAAATCACACTCTACAATTTGTCCAATAACCCCCAATTTAATGTAAAACCATCTGTAAATTCAAAGCTTATTCCACAAGTAATTCCATGAGGACAAGTTCCCGAGGCTGTTGGAAGCACATCATCAACAACCTACTTTAAAAATAAGTAGAGAAACAAATTAACTCAAGTCAGTGACTCTTCCAGCTTTTCCAGAAAGTCCTCTGGTAGTCCTGTACGCATCCCAGAACCGGGGGTGATCCAGTATTGGAGTATTTCAGATTTCAGGGGGCTTAAGCCATTAGTGGCTTAGCCGCTAGGGACTGAAAAGAGAGTCCGAGGGAAACGTTGCAACTAGAACTACTGCTACTACTGCTAGTAGTACTACAGCAGCAGCAGCAGTCATCCCTCTGAGCCGGCAGCTGGAGAGAGATGAGGACAGAGAGAGAGAGGGACTGGGACTTAAATGGACATGTTTAACTTTTTATTATCTCATTAATGTTACACCATCAAAAATGTTTTTACCCAGAACTGGGTAAATATTGGATGAACTACATGCTGGGTTAATTTAATTTCTTTTTACCCCAACATTTTGTTGTTTTTACCGCAAATGTAGTTGTTTTGCCTTACTATTCATTTTGTTGTTTTTACCCAACATTTCATTGTTTTTTATTACCTGTCTTGTTTACACCCAGCATTTTTTCCCCAACATTTTTCAGTTTTCCCCAAACATTTTGCTGTTTTATGCAAATTTTTGACATTTTTACCCATCAATCTGTTGTTTTCCCCAAACATTTTATTATTTTTAAAGAAAAGTTTTATTTTTAAGCAGCATTTTGTTGTGTATGCGCATCGTATTGGGTTAAAATAACCCAGCATGTAGTTAGTCCAGTATTCTCCTAGTTCTGGGTTAAAGGCTATGTTGTTTTTTGGGGGG
The DNA here is from genome assembly GCA_900323345.1 of Pseudochromis fuscus. Classification (NCBI taxonomy): domain Eukaryota; kingdom Metazoa; phylum Chordata; class Actinopteri; family Pseudochromidae; genus Pseudochromis; species Pseudochromis fuscus. Next base: position 3,676 of record OOFC01046910.1, read on the forward strand.
GGGGCAGAAGTGAACATATTTGGATATGAAGGGAGGAGTGAGGAGGCAGGTGAGACTCGACTTCACCAGTTCACCTAAAGGGTGACCCAAAAAAACGGGAATTTTTGAAGTGTGTATTGGCAAACGTGCAAGTGGCACCACTGCGAGACAAAAATGAAAATTCCATCGTTTCTGTCTTTTAAGGTTTCAGTTACTCTGAATAAAATAATTTTCTTCCATCACTCTTGGTTTTATTGGATTGTGAAAAGATTCCCGTTTTTTTTGTGTCACCCTGTATAAATCATAGGAGACCAGACCTGTCAATCAAACTAACACCACATCTAAATCTTCCTCCTCTCTCATCCTGATATCTCCTGAATGATGAAATGATTTTAAGATTGACCACTAGATCAGAGAAGATCTGCTAACTATTAGAAATATTAGAAGATCTGAGAAGAAGAGCTGACTTTAGCTAAATGACATCAGAATGATTTGTGTCAATTGCAGCATGGTGGTCAGCACTGTCGCCTCACAAGAAGCAAGAAGGTTCTGGGTTCTAATCTTGGCTCTGAGGGAGTTTGTTCTCCTTGCGCATGCATGCATTTTTTCTGGATAGTCTGGTTTCCTCCCACAGTCCAAAGATTGGACCGATGCTTGTTAGGCGAACTGATTAGTCTAAATTGACTGTAAGTGTGAGCATGGATTGGCTGTCCAGAGTGTACCCCGATAGGCTCCACCCCTTTGTGACCCCTCTGAATCAGCAGGTCATCATCATCATCATGGATGGATGTGTCCATAAAATGAAAATCCTTTTGGAAACCATTGACTCAATATGAGTGTATCCTGACCTCTGGTGGTCATCAGTGGTAAGACATTACTTGTAGCTGTGTGCAAAGCAAATAAATAAAATGCATCTGTATATGTGTTACAAGTTGGTCTTTTAACTTGTGATTTTAATGTTAACTATTCAAGTATAAGAAGTCTAATTTATAGTTACAATACATATTTATTATAGGACTGGTAGAGGCAGTTCACGCTTGGTTTTAAAATGTGTCTCAAAACTCAATGACCTTTCATGGTCAATCCTGGGCCTGTATTTGGGGTCCAGACTTTATTTGAGAAACAGCTTAGTCAGTGTTTTCACATAGTTAGTCCACTTGTGATTCAATCACCTGAGACGTACTTCAAAACCAAGTGTGAACAGGGTCATTAGTTATTATTCTTTAGTTGTATACAAATCCCCTGTAAACAAACACTATCTCCTCTACATTTTAGAGCTCTTTGATTCTTAAAGTGTGTCAACAGATATCTGAAGAGATAACTTTACTAATGGATAAAAATAAGAGGCACATGGGAGTCAGAGGGCCTTGTTAAAAGTATTACTTTGTTTCACAACATACAAAAAGAAAATCCACCCACCGGAATAACATCGACAGAATCGACACAGTAGTAGTACATCAGTACAATGTAGTGCAACATGTTTCACAGTCAGCAGGTAATTACATTGATTGGCCACGAAGGGGAGGAAGAGGGAGGAAGCAAAAACTCTGATAATTCTGTACAAAATAATCATCAACATCCACAGAATATATTTACACTTTCACAGAGAAAGATCCACAGGTTTCACTGGTGCATCGGAGAAGTGAGTTTGATTAGGATACGACAGATAAATAAATAATTTTGCTGTGCATTTGCTTCAAGTGCTTTATATCTGTGACAGGAGTTTGAGTTTCTTTCATATGAATGATTATGACAGAACAGCAACTGAAACAAAACACAAGAAAAGAAAAGAAAATGCTCCCAGAACACTTACATGATACTGAACTACCAAATTTACCTTCCACCTGTGTGCTTGTTGATTTATTTCATTCATTATTTAAAAATACTTTATATATTTGCATGATTACATTGTTTTAATCATTTACAGCAAGTTAATTTGATGCTCATAATCTGTCAGTAAACTTATATAGAACTTTACATTCAATAAAACACATTTTTTCTTTGTATTTTAAAAAACGACGCTCTTGCTGAGAGTTTTATGGAAAGATTGATACCTCCATCACGTCTGCAGTGTTTTCAATATGTAGCTACAGCTAGGATATGGTTACCTTAGCTTAGCATCAAGACTGGAAACAGCTAGGCTAGCTCTGTGCAAAGCTAACAAAACATAGAGAAACAAACTTAACCTGCACATCACAAAGAGAAATATACCCTTAGGTTTTTTATTTTTCAAACAGTGAAGTCTTAATGCTAAGCTAACATAGTTTAACATTATTGGAAATAGGCTTATTCGCCTATTCGCCTTCTTGATGAAGGTTTGATTAGAAGACCTCTCTTATGTCTGTGTTACTAATATAATGCTACAGCTGGGTTGGGTTAGCTTAGCTTAGCATAAAGACTGGAAACAGGCAAACTACAAGCCTGGCTCTGTACAAAGCTAAAAAAACACAGGGGAAAGAAATAATATCCTATAAATGCCCAAATTGGATTTGAAATGTGCTTATTAAGTTTCTTGCTGACAGTTTCAATAAAAGACCTTTCTCATGTATGTGTTATCAATACAAAGCTACAGCAGGGTTAGCTTAGCATAAACACTGGAAACAGAGATAAACAGCTTGCAAACTCTTTCCAAAGCTTAAACAAACCAGGGAAAAGAAACAATCCTGCACATAACACCTTGTAAAAGCACATATTAGAATTTTAATAAAATGTATCCTTAAGTTTGTTTTTAGCAGCAGCGAGGCCTTTATGTTAAGTCTAATGTAATGTTTACTACACAGGCTTGTTGAATATCAATCTTCTCACCTAACTCTCCTCAATATTGTGGACAAGTCAATTTTTCCAAAATACAAAAACAGTGCTTTAGACACGTTACATTTGCTTTTCCTCTATCTGAAAATGAATGAGGGAATGTTTCTGTGGTGGTGAGAAACAAAGTGTTAATACATTTTAAGTAAATAAAAATATGGAAATTTGTTTCTTCAGTTCCTCCTTCCATACAATCTAAAGGCTAAACACCTCCTTCACTGCATTAATACTGGTGTATCCATACAAAATATCATATTCTGTTGATTTTCTGGACGATACACTAGTTTCTTTTAAGCCTGGGGGTATAAAAATGACAAAATCCAACTTTTGAATTTTACTGGCATTTCCAATCCAAAAGAATACCTGCATCAGTCTTTTAAACATATTACTCCAGCATAGATGAAACGTTTTAATCTCCACTCGTCTGTCTAACTTCTTGTAACAACTATCCACAATATCGGCGAATAAAAGACACTGACAAAGAGTTAAGTCTTCATGTTTTTTGACAATTGGGGGCTCATGCTCTAAATCCAATTTGTTATGGCTATGGTGTTTTCAATATGTTAAATACCTGTTTTCATCTCTCTTCACCTACACTTTCCCTCTCACCTTGCTTCTTTGCCTCTGCCTGTCTGTCTTTCCCTCTCTCTCTACGTGATGTTGGATATGGGGTCGCTGATCTTCAGACACCTCCAGTAGATAGTTCTGACCAGGGTGAACAGAGCAAGCAGGATCAGCAGCACCCACGACACATAGATCCCTTTGGAGTGCTGGGCAGGTTTCCACGTCCCGACCTGAACCCAGAGACACAGAGACACATTGAGCCACTTCAATTCACTTCTTCTGGACACTAACAATAAGTCAAATGAAACAAGATCAAAAGGAAAAAATCAAGTTTATTGCATGAAGTGTAATCTGAAATGTGAGAAATGTGTTTCGAGCACAGACTATGTGTAGAAATGGACGAAGCAACTGGGGCTCAAAAAATGGGCAGTGGACAGTGTCTTCCAGTTCAAAGGTCAGACCTGTCTCCTAACTCCACCCTTCATATCCAAATATGGTCACTTCTAGCTCCAAACAACCAACACGGCCATGGGGCACCAACGGGTGATGTCCTGTCAGCTCCGTTCATTCCACAACAGTCTATGTTTCAAGACTATGTCAGTGAAGTTGTTTTAGTTTAAATGGACCAGTTCTGTGATGTTGTCCTTCGTAGAGCTTTGATAGTCATGAAAAAGTGAAAAGATCAGTCTATATCCATCAGGATATTCCACTCCCCCCAGAAAGACATACAAAAGTTTTTAAAATGAAAACAAAAGTGTGAAGATTTTAAAACACTGACCTACTGTTAGTTCATATTTGTAGTCTTTTCCCAATTTTATAAACTTTATTTTATATTTAGTAAGAAAAAAATGGCCCTGTTTTGGTGCATATAAACATTGCATAAAATTAATAACAAATGTTTTCACACAGGTATTTAGTGCACTGCATCTACATTTACTATTGAACTTATGATCTATTTGTCTAATTGTTAGCATGGTTGAAAAGACATTTCTAAATGGATAATAAACAAACCTAAATAACTTCACTAACCCTGCACAATCTTATTTAAATGTGAAATTAAAGCAGTATGCAGCCCCTAAAATGACAAATAACAACAGAAGTGGTGTCTATGTCACAGTATCTATTGGATAGTCAAACATGAACATCTGACAAAACAGATAAAAAAAATAAAACACAGATACACACCAACAGTCCTGCGGTGGAGGCGGCAAGGACGACGAACAGCAAGAAGCACAGCAAGCTCCTCCTCCTCGGATACCGTCGGCCAATAGAAGAGCTGGAAATTAAAACCAGAAAAATATTTGCCAGTGAAGTTGAAGCTCGTTGTGTCTGAGAACTGAGAGGCTCGCAGACCGAGACTTACACTTTTCTGCAGTGTGGACATCGAGCCAATGTCCGATCTGAGAACTCTGTCCACTAAGAGACAGACAGGAGGTCAAAGGTCAGAGCGTGTGAGACAACAAGAGTCCATGTAATGAACACAACAAATAACAGAAGTGAAATTATCTCAGTCAGAAACATCATGTGGGTGTGTTTCCGTGAGTTTGTAAATGCATGCTTATGTTTGTTTGTGTTTGTGTGTGTGTGCGTGTTACCAGGAATGTGTTGGAGCAGTGTCCACAGATGACCCTGATGCCGACTGGCTGATGTTGTGGTTCAGGACTGTCCCTGCCAATGTGGACTGGTCCCAGGTTGATGATGCGTTTACTGGTAGCAGGAAAAAAGATGCTGATTAAAAACCACTTTAAAAGTCACATGCATATCACAACAATACAACCCTGACCACTTCCACATGAGATGCTCCACATACAAGTGTGAGAAAAACTTCTGTGATCCTGACGTGGTTTGTTTCTCCACTAAAATCTGTTGTTACTGACTATTTATATGTGAAAGATTTTCCCAGACAATAAAATCTGGGTGTATAAATCCCTATATTCACCTGGAGGTGAGACAAGTTTACATGGCCTAGAAATTCCGAATGAGATAATCTGACATTTCTGTTCAATTTAGTTCAAACAAGTGTCAATGTAAAAGTGCAGCAACAACTTGAGGCATTGAAAGCAAAGCGGCTGCCGCTGCTGCACAGATGGTATGATCACAGAGCTCAGACGGCTGAAAAATAATCCCACACTGTTGTTTTTTTCTGTCTTACCAGTATGGTCGTGGACATGCGATCCTCTGTGATGTGACTTTGCAGATCAGCAGGCAGTTACACGGACAGCGGACATACTTCTTTCCAACAGGAGCATTTTTTATTGGCTGTGAAAACACACAAGAGGGAGAGTCAGTGTCCAGGAGTTTGCAATTGTGGGATTCTTCATTCATTCTCAATAGGACAGTTTTTGGGGGAAAATGCTGTGGATGTGATGATAAACTGAGGAAAGATGAGAAACTGCTGATGTCTGGATGATGAAATGTGGCACTCAGTCCAACAATCTGAGATTTAATGGTTTCTAATGAAGGCAATTTCAACTTTTAGACAATTTCAGATGTCAGCAAACAATTCTAATGAGTTCAAAGACAAATCTTTTTCTGTGCTGGACAAAGTAAGACTAGCTGGTCTTACAAGCTAGTTTTTCTTTTGTAGATCAATCCACAACCTACTTCATTCTTCAGGACAAATTAGTCAATTAATTAAAAACAAAATTGTTTACTACTGTTCAGTACTTTAAGGTAGCCTGAGGCCCCGTCCACACGGTGATGAAAACAATGACATTTTAAAACATTTCTCCCTAAAACAGGAATTATGTGTGTCCACATGAATATGCAGAAAATGCTATAGTAAATATGCACACCACAAAACACACCAAAACAGAGCATGTGCATAAAACTTTTTACTAATCAAGTTACTTGAAATCATTTCAGCCCCTATGTGTGTGTGTGTGTGTGTGTATCTCTACATGTTTGTGCCACCCTCCTAACCCTTTCAGAGAAAGACTGATGATAAAATATCCATCAGTGCATCTAGATCAACCTCTGCTAGACTCACCGTAGCTTCATTGCAGATGCCGCACTTCACCACATGCTGGTGCGTCTTGCCCTCCACGGATATGGCGCTCTGACAGACTCGGCAGCTGATGACCGGAGCGCTGCTGCTGTCCGGGCTGCCCTGTGGCGAGTACGGGGGAGGAGGCTCGCCTGGGGCCACCGAGCTGGGGAATGGTGCTAAACCTGGGTGGAAAGAATTTCGAGTCTTATTGTAAATATAACCTGGGATCTTGCTGTTGTGTTCTGCAAGTAGGAGCTGGTAATTTAAAATTTAACAAGTGTGGTTAAGGTGCCATTTACTAACTAGAAAACACAAAACATTTCAGTATTCTGATACTCTGCTTTTTGGCACAGTATAACCAGCTCTATCTGAAAATGTACTTCCTCACAGCATCACTACTTTTACATACAGCAGTCATATCAGTCTCGTTCTCTGCACATAAAGATACTGTGGGTAGACGCACACAGAGCAATAACACTGGTACAGAGATTAGAAGTGAAGTCCTAAAATCATAATGAACCTCTGCCCTCTGTTCTGTCTACAAACACTGAGCCACGCCTCAATAAACAGTCAATGAATACAGTAAATCCCCTGTATCAGGTGACATGATATTATCAGGGAGTGATACACCCTTAGGCCAACCCTTATTGAGAGTTTGGCCTACATGAGACATCCACAAAAACTGAGAGTACAGAAGAAACAAGAGGACATACATGGAGCCCAAAGGGACATTTAAAAAAAACAAAAAACAAAAACAGTCGACTAGAATTAGTTCAAAACCAAAACATACTCAGAGTACAAGTTCAGAAAGTATAGAAGATCAGAAAGTCCTCACATTTTGTTGGTTTTAGCTTAATAACTGAAACACTTGGATTATCAGTAGATATTAAACCTTTTTGCTGCTGTAAACATAAACCCTGGACAAACTTAAAACTCTGCAAACCACAAAACCAACTCAATTCAAATTGGTAAACGACATTAACATTATCTTATTTCATCATATTATATGAAACAGCTCATTTAACACCAAACATCCACTTTACAGTAACGTCATTTTACTGTGGCAACATTAAGACGGTTGTTATTTTAGGTAATGCAACTTAAACCGTGTATAACATAATTCAAATGGTTCAATCTTCTAGGTGTCTGTTAACTTCTGTTTATAGCTAACGCTAGCATATACTCCTCAACTAGCTAGCTAGCTTTCATGCAAACAAACTAGCTAACATTTATTTACAACTTGGCATTCATACAAACTGAATGATCTTTATTCTTTTTAAAACATATATTCATAAATATGTATGTGTCGCTATGGTGCGGGTGGTGAGACCAAGCATTGGACATACTCTGCGGTTTTGACGGATATCCACGCGTGCCTCCTCCAGGAGAGAAGCCGTTGGTCCCGTCGTGCTGCTCTGACAGCAGCGGTGACCGTTCCCCATCCGCCATCGCTCCAGCCTGGACCAGAGCCTTTCGAAATATATCCCTCCACGGGAAGAGACCTTACGGGCGGTGAGGGGTCCAAAGACCCCCGGCGGAGATGTCTGGAAGAGTCGGTGAGGTACTGTCAACCCCTGACCCAGTGAAAGTGGAATCCTGACGTCCACATGACACGGCGAAAACACTCAGCCGAACGCGGAAGTGAAGCTACGAAAACATCTGTCATATGACCGTAGTCTGAGTCATGCCTGGTGATGGACGGGCGCGCTTGGCCACTGAGCAAGCTCGAAGGAGAGGGCGGGTTTCAAGACGTGTTTGGTAGTGGTGGAAATTTCGGCTGTTTTTAGAGAGCTGGTTCTTTTGGCTCAGCTTACTACAAAGCACCTGCTTTTCCGAATCCTCATTTTTTTTGTGGTTGTTTAAATTAATTTAATCTGTATTGATTATGTGTATTGTGTAAAATGAATTACTCATGTAAAAACCAGAGGTGGAAAGTAAAAATTACATTTTCCTCACAATACTGTAATTGAGATTTTTTGTTTAAACGTATTTGTAATTTTTAATTTTTTACAATCTTTAAAAATCTGTACTTTTACTTAGGTATGGTTTGTTTGCTCAGTGTTTCTCAGTGTGGACACACAAACACCCCTGCACATCTTGACCCAGGGTGTCCGCGGGCTCTTGGAAAGTATTAAAAGTTTATAAATCAAATGTCGGAAAATGAAGGCCCTTAAAAAATTACAGGGTGGCAGTGAGTTCCAGAGACGGGGAGCAGAGTGGCTGAATGCTCTGCCCCCCATTTCACGTATACTTTAATATCCACTCACCTAGTTGCAAACACCTGGGTGTATAAATTGTTCATCTGTGTATCTCTGATGTCTATATCACTCTGAGGAATGACCTTTTTCACATTATTAACAGTTTCCCAGCATCACCTCTAATCGTCGCCAACGGCTCAAAAGCACGAGATACGTAGGTCTACGTACGCCAGCCGTGAAGTTGGTGTGGAGGACCGCACATATCCACGATCATTTCACTTTTGATACAGCTGAACATGAGTGTGGAAGAGTGTGTGTGACACATTTTTGTGGGTATGTACCCTCTATACATAAGGCCCCAGGTCACTTCTGGCCCATTTACACTGGTACCTACTCGCTTCGCTTCACCTCAGATCGCTCGGGATCGGCCCCTTTCGGTTGCATTTACATTGCCGAGGATCGTCCCTCCTCCATGTAGCTGGCCGTTATTTGTGACGTCATCTTTTATGCGATTCTGTTGTTTCGTCCAGCTCCCGCACAATTTTCTCATTGGCGACTAATGACAGAAAGGTTTGCACCTCGTCCTGAGTCCATGGGGCAGAATTTCTAACAGATGTCATTTCTCTTCTTGTTGTTATTTCAAACACGTCTGCACGGTTTGCCAAAGGTTTAAAAATGGCGTGTTTGCGGGGACAGACGCTTCCGTGCTGTGCAGTGATGACGGAACGACGCAGTGATGATTCCGACCAATAAGATTTTAGTACCTGCTCCGACCTGACCGGGTGCTTTTTTTGGAACTGCAGTAGAGGAGGTATGAAAAGTTGTACCAGGCACCAATTTCCAGGTACTTCTTTGCCAGTGTAAATGTGCCAAAACCGAAGCAAAGCGAAGCGAGTAGGTACCAGTGTAAATGTGCCATTCCTGGTTCACTGCTGGATAAACAATCTTCTGAAGACCTAAAGAGAACAAACCACAGGAGCCAGAATTCAGTTTAAAAGACATCCGTTTTACTTCCAGTTGAACAAGCTAGAGCAGCATATCAATAGGAATAATACACAGGTCACGGTTTCAAGAGTGTAACATGTAATAAATAATAATAAACATAATAAACATCGGTCAGTTGTAAACTTCTTCATCATGAAGCCACATGATATTAAACTAGTTTTTGTTCACAGGCTGTGAAATCTTCTTCTTCAACCGACCAGCCAAACTGATGAGGAGCAAAATGTGATGAATCAAGGATGTTTAACAAAGTTTAAATTATGTTTTGAGGACTTGTACAGGTGATCACAAACAATTTTTTTCCAGAAATGCTAGCAGAAGTAAATGTTGACATTGTTTGGCTGGTGGCTGAAGATTAATTTCAGGCCTTCTTTATTTGTACACACATTCCTTACCGCTGTCTAGTAAAACAGCAAACAGGGTGTGCTTGTTTTGTTTCCACTAACAAGAGTCACTTCTGTTGGATCATGCAAAACAAGCGCACCCCGGTGATACAAAATAAAACAAGCAACCACCAAGCAAGCCTGCACCCTGATAGTTAGCACACACAGTTTGAAATGTTTTTAGGTGTTTTGTTGATGCGCAGCTGGTTTAATTTGTGAGAGACTGTTGGTCTTATAAAATAAATAAACCCTTCTTTGGACCAAAAATGCAAAATTCGAGGTGAAACAATACCTCCTGCACCTCTTGATTTCAAAATTCACAAAAACATTTCAACCTTTGACTCTGAGATTCAGTAACTTTCTCTTCACGAGAATTGCACATCATCAATATAAAATATGAACCTTCCTATGTACAACTGGCCAACAACAAACAAACCTGGACGAAGATGAAGTGTTTGGAGAGCGGTTACGAAAAACATCATTCGGTTTATCACCAGTTCGTCCTTCGAGCTTCCACCGCCTCCTGCATTCATTATAAAAACTATACAAACCAACAGCAGTGAGGATGCTTCTTGCTCGGAGGACGCTTTCTTCCAAAAATGTGCGTTCATATCATTAATAAATGATCTATAAATTGAAACGAAAAAAAAACGGAGGCTCCAACAACAACTGAAACATCAACTGTACTGTACAGTTTAGAGACATATTGTGTCAAAAGTAGTTCACAAAAATGACATGTTAGATATAATTTGTTAAAGCCATAAACTGTACATAAAAAAATGGATGAAGCAAATTGGTCTCAAATATGAAGCGAATGCTGAAGAAGTGCAAATAAGTGCAATGCCACTGATGGCCACTAGATGCTGGCTCCAAAAGTGAAGTACTGAAATTCCTGGGTGGCCAGAATCAGTGATGGTTTGTAAACAAACAAAAATTTAAAAACAAAAGCTAAATGTCAATGTTGTGTTCAGAAACTTGTCTCTACTGCCCCCAAGTGGCCACAGAAATCAGTCGTTGCAAGATGAAGTCACGAAAACGTAAACTTGACATTTGCTGTAGGCTTGACTCCCACAAGACAAAAAGTAAAAGTAGAGCAGCAACCGTGCAAAGTCTCACAGCAAAGCTATTTAGTCATTGGGACTCAACATAGACTGAGACGTGTTAAAAAACTGAAAGCAGTAGAATGTTTTTTTAAGAAAAGGAGATTGACCATAGACTGTATTTAAGAGATGGACAGTGCCACTGCATTTCAGAAGTGAGGACAAAAGCAAAAAGTGCAGTACCGCCAATGGCCAATAGATGTTGGCTCCAAAAAGCTCTTCTTCTCAGTGATCTTGTGGTCCATTTGAAAATAATTTCATCATTAACAAGATATTAGACTTCTGAAAGAGGAAGATTTAGGGGTGTGGCTGCCTTTGATTGACAGCTCTGGTCTCCAATGATTTACAGGTGGGTTGGAGGGTCATTAACCAGTGAACTCCAGTCACATACACATTGGACAGGGTCAGACCTACCTCCTCACTCCTCCCTTCATATCCAACCATGGGCACTTCTGGCTCAAAACCACCAACATGGTTATGTTCAAATACCAAACTCTTGGCTTCAAAATGCAGATCCACAAACCAAAAGGTGACGCTTTGTCCATTCTATATACAGTGTATGATAAAACTTTTCACCTTTTTCTCCTAGTTCTAAAGTCAAAATATAATTAGAAATGATCAAAATAAGGAATGTTTCAATCCAAAAACTGTTAAATAAAAATTTAACACGGCACTGTGCAGAATTTTAGCCAAGATGTTTGCAGTGTCAACGCAACATCTCTTGACAACACTGTGTCTCTCGTAACCTCTCTCTGATATTCAGTTGATTTTTATGTTTTAATCTTCAACATTATCAGTCGTTTTCAGTAAATATGTAAAAACATGTTAAGGTACAACAACAAAAAGGCAGATCCCTTCATGTCACTGAGAAGTTTTCCAGGGGAGACGAGCAACTTCATCTTCCAACCGTCTTGTTAAAAACATTTGAGGGCTGTTGTAAATACTTTATTAAAAAGATTTGTTGTTTAATCCACTGAACCACTCATCATGATGTTCCCTCATGTATCTGAAACTTGTGTTCAGCCCAGGTTGGACACAGAATTCAGAATAACTATATACACATACATTAAAACATGCTGAGGGTGAAGCTGCCTCCATGCCGGAGCTCCTTCTGATACTTTTCATTTCAGTTCAAGTGTTTCACTACTTCTATACAATTTTGAGGTACTTGTGGTTTATTTAAGTGCAAAAATAACAACAAACCAACTGCATATAAAATAGTTACAACTACCTTTACTTTGAGCAGTTGCAGCTATTTAAATGCTGCTTAAGCTTACTTAAGAAAACTAGTAACCAGTCTTGAAATGCCAGTCCCTACCCTAGAGATGTTAATACAAGCCTACCCCATGAGTACCAGTCCTATATATAGATGCTTGTGACTTGTCACAAAATGAAAGTTGCCAGCCTAGTTGTTAGCTTGGAAAGCTGGTGACAAACCTGGAGATGTTGGTGACTGGCCAAGGAATGCTAGCCTCGGGTGCAAGTGGCAAGCCTCAGGAAAATAATGATGACCCTAGGAATGCTACCTGCTACTTGATGTACGTAAAAATCCTAGGGATATTGATGACCAGTGATACCAGTGACTAGCCTAGAATGCTTGTCACTAGCCTAGGACAGTAGATGTTAGCCAAGAGAAGGTAGCAACCTTCCTAGGGATGCCAGTCTCTATCCTGGGGATGGAATCAAATTGTTTTGGGTTGCTTGTCTATAGTCGATAGACGGTAGTGATTAGTCTAGGGAAGCTTGTCTCTAGCCTAGGGATGGTAGCAACTTGTCTAGGGATGTTTGTCTCTAGCTTAGGGATAGTAGCTACTAGTCTACAGATGCTAGTCTCTACCTAGGAAAGTAGTTGTTAGCCAAGGGATGGAAGCAATTTATACAGAAATGCTTGTCTCTAGCCTATTGATAGTACTACTCAATAGATCCTAGCCTCTAGCCTAGGCAAATAGTTGCTAGCCAAAGGATGGTAGCAACTTGTCTAGATAACCACAAACAGGGTGTGTAGTCCCAATGCAGTGGCCATGGGTTCAAATCCAGCCCATGGCCATTTACTGCATGTCGTTCCCCCACTCTTCTACCTGTTTCCTGTCCCTCTCCACAGTTGCTATCAAAATAATAAAGGCCAAAAAATTATTTAAAAAATATATATATATCGATACTTCAGTCGTTTCAGGTAATCTATATCATTAACAAGAACACAGTGGAAAGTAACTAAACTTTTGTGATCTTGTCTAAATGATACACGGTTGGTGGGAACTTCTTTTTCTTCTGCCTGGTAAACTGCGTAATGTTTAAGCGCAGCAACACGCTGCTCAGTCAGTCAGTCAGTCTCTTTCCCAGCCCTGAGCAAACTAATAGCGCATTTCCACTGTTGTCACCTTGCTTCGCCTCGCCCCGGATCGGACCGTCTCCGTTTGCATTTCCATTGTCGAGTATAGTCCCTCCTTTGTGTCGCTGGTCATAAGATGGAGGAGGAGAATGCTGATGAAGGAATCTTCAGATTTTTACTGTTGTGACATCACAGAAAGCAGTTTGAAGATTATTTCAGGAGAGAAATTAGTTGTTTTTACTTCAAATATGTTGTTAATTCATCAAGTTAGAGCCTGGTTAAAAACTTGCTCCAACATTTTTGGAGATGTGAGCTCTCGCTACAACCTCTGTCAGCTGTTCCACCAACCGGGCGCTTAGAGCTCATGTTTTTTTCTGCTGACGTTTTTAAATAAAATTTTAATGTTGCACTAAAGCGCAGTTATTGTACATTAAGCCAATCTATTTAGTGGTTTTCCCCACATAGAAACTTTTTATTCTGAATATAACTGTGCAGACTGTCAGCTTGCAGGGACAAATGCTTCCATGATGTGCAGTGATGGCGCAATGATGAAGTGACGATTCCGACCAATAAGATTTTAGTACCTGCTCGTACCTGATCGGGTACTTTTTTGGAACTACAGGAGAGGAGGTATGAAAAATCCTAACTGGTACCAAGTTCCAGGTACATTTTTGCCAGTGGAATTGCGTTAAAGGCGAGGCGGGGTGAAGTGAGACGGCACCAGTGGAAATGCACCTTAACAGTGACATACCCACTTCTGTACCAGCAGAGAGAGTCTTTTTAAAAGTAGGAGAGATTCTGAGCAAAAAAATGGAACAGACTGCAGGGGAGAACAGTAAACATGCTACTGTTCCTTAACACAAACTTCTGAATAATGGAAAGTGTCCGTGTTGGATGCTTTAATTGAAGTTATTTACATGTTCAGTATTTTCATGTTACCATAAAAATTAAGTCAACTAAGATGAAAGTTTTCATTTTCATAGTAGTTAATAATTTCCATTTCATTTATTTATTTGAACAAGTTAAATAAACAATTTATTTTGATGCTTTTATTATTTTACTTATTTTCTTTTTTTAGTGTTTGAAACACCATTTTCACTTATTTTGTGTGACTGTGTCTTCTGTTTGGCTTTTCTGTTGTATTAGCTCAGCTATATTGTAAATGAGGCCGCTACCTCTTCCTATAATGGAAAGACAGCCAAGGTGAGGCAAGCTGAGTACAAATTGAGTAAGTACTGAGGTAGAAAACCAACACAACCTGACCACGAAAACTCTTTGACCAGAGACTTCACATCCACTGTCCTATTGTTTCCATTCCTTTGCATCCTCAACACCTTAACCTGGGCAAACCTTTTGTTTCATGTCTGTGGTCACTTTGCTTCTACCTGCTGTGGTGTTTGAACCCTTGAACAAGTGTCCCCTTTTGTTGTCATTGGGCTAACAGAAACATTTACATTCATTGCTTTTGTCCTGATGTCAGCCTCCAAGCCAACCATACCCCAGCCTCTGACCACTACACTCTTGACCCTATTTACATATTGCCCCCTCCCCACTTTGTGATGTACTGTCCTTACCTCTGTACCCATTGTCTCCTTCTTTGGTCTACCCACCTCTACCTTTTATCCACTGTATAAATGCTGCTTCATGTCAGTGATCTGGGTCACCTTACTTACTCAGACCCACTCTCTGTGTCTGTAAAAGAGACTAGTCTAGGGATGCTAGTCTCTAGCCTAGGGAAGTAATTGTTAGCATAGGGAGGTTGCTAGTCTAGTCATACAAGTCTGGTTTAGGGATGCTAGTCTCTAGCCTACGGAAGTAGTTGTTAGCCAAGGGATGGTAGCAACCTGTCTCGGGAAGCTTGCCTCAAGCTGAGAGATGGTAGTGACTAGTCTAGGCATGCTCGTCTCTAGACTAGGGATTGTAGCAACTTGTCTAGGATTGACAGTCCCTTGGCTAGGGATGGTAGTTGCAAGCCTAGGAAGCTACTGACAAACTACCAATAAGCAATGGTAGTTGCTAGCTTGGGATGCTAATGACAGACCTGGAGCCGTCAGTGACTAACCAAGAAATATTCGTCAGTAGCATACAAATACTAGTACTATTCTATCTATTGTATGTATTTTTATCCTGAAAGAATGAGGTACCCTAAGAGTTGCACTTTTTCATTTTGTTGTACTTGTACAATGACATTAAAGATTCTATTCAATTCTATCTATTGTAGTTGCTAGCTTATTCCAGTGACTACAAAGCAAGTTTCTTTATTCGGAACCTTGTGGCTAGCCACATATTTACACACCGATATCTAAAAAGTATAAATATTTTAAAATACATCCAGGCCAATGCAGAAAGGCAGCTCCACCCCTCACAGAAAAATACATACTTATTGGTAGAGTCAACTTCACGGAATAATCAGAAACAATAAATCAGTTAAGAATCATCCCTACATTGAGATATCACAGAATACTGACAGCTGTACTCTGTGTGGAGATGTGTTACACAAAGCACTACTTCCATACGAGGGTCATACGATAGTGAACAATCCTCGTGTCTTTCCCCAACAGTCTCGTTTTTTTTTCTTTACATTTTCACACCCTGTTTGTCTGTTTAGTAGTCGTGTAAATCTGTAGGTGTCACCCAGTTTTGTGAGTAGCATATGAAACTTCTTCAAATAAACACAGGAATGAGGAAGGAATTAAAAACACACACGTAAGAATTTCTGCGGGGAATTCGCCATTTCCTGTTTTCTTGTTAACCCCAAGGCATTGCAATAAACTCCCAATATATCTGATATGTGCCTAATATTTTGGGTGTGATCATATACAGGGAGCTAGTCTGTTTTTTTTTAACCTTACAAAATAAAAGCTTTGGGAATAATATTAATGTAGGAACACTTTGTGATTTTTACTGTGTCTCTAAGATGGTCGATTTAAGAATAGGAAATAAATAAATAAATGAATGAACAAATTGACCTACAGTGTTTTTTGGTATTTGTATTAAGGTTTTTTAAACCTCAAAGTAACTGCACAATTGAACTATATGGCCAAAAGTATGTGGATGCCTGTTGTAGAGTGGCTATTTATCAGTTTCAATGAAAGAAAATCTTAACACTACATTGCATTCACCACCAATAACATGTGGAAAATTCAATATTCCTATATAAATTATGGGTTTTGACTTTAACCCTAATAAATACCTTCAAGACATTTGAGTCAGAACCACCATACCATGGTCCAACTATCGTACATGGATGTAATGTTCAGGTGTCCAAATACTTTTGGCATGAAGTGAACTCAATTTACATCATTCAAAAAAATGATAATGCTTGACTTGTGAGTACGGATGGGAAACTATTAGATATCGATATCGCCTTTAAGATTCCATTTCAGTGCTTCCCTCAATATTATTTAAAGCTTTGATTTGACTTGGATCCAAATAAACACAGAAAGAAACAGAATCTAATTCTGTCGACAAAAACATAAATAATTTCTCTGCCATATTTGCAAAAACTAATTCTGTAACAAACTAGTTTGAGAGGCAATTTTTCACAGTTCAACAACCACGAGGACTGTTTTGATTGGTACAGGAACAGAAACATGCCCCTGATTCACTGACCTTGTTCAGCAGCCTCCGCTCATTATTCAAACCAGAGTAAGTGTGTGAGCTAAAACATCTGTTGACCTGAATTAGTATTCAGAAGAAGGCGACTCTTGTAACAAAGAAACGCTCTGGGATCTGACTGATATAGAGGTGGATTATAATCTGAAATCAACTCACCAGTGTCACGTGGATAAAACATAACTGACTTTAATTAAAGGAAAGGTTCACATTGTTTTAAACTTTGTCTTAACTCCTTTTTAGAGTCAGTGTTTTGGGCCTTTATCTTCTTTCTAATGCTTAACAACTGCTCATAAAAAATCATATAAGCATCATATATAAGTTTGCTTGATACTAGCCTAGGAATCCAAGACTAATTACTAGCAACACTGGTGTGCCCAAGCTAGTAGCTGGTAGCTACTAGCTGTAGGGTGCCAGTGATGCTAGTAGGTAGTCTTTGGTTCCTAGTCTAGCAATTAACAACTCAAGACTAGCTACTAGCATTACTGATATCCCCAAGTTAGTAGCTAGTTTTTGGTTGCTAGTTGCTAGCCTAGGAATGGTAATTACTCACCCAGGGAGGCTAGTTACTAGACTAAAGATAATAGTTACAAGCCAAGGGATGCTAATGACACTAGTTACTAGCCTCGGAATGCTAAGTACTAGCCTTGAGATAGTATTTGCAAATGAGTGACGCTAGTGACAAGCTTAGGGATGTTAGTCTAGTGTAAGAATACCATTGACAAACTGGAGGATGCTAGTGAGGCTCGCTGCTAGCTTAGGGATGCTAGTTGCTCATGTAGCAAAGAAAAAAATATATCTAACCATCAAATGGGGTCATGTTCCCCATATAATTTATAAGTGCCTCTAAAATATACCTATGCTTGCTGTATTCACAACCTTGTAAATGGAAATTACAAAAATTTAAACCAAAATTTTGCAAACATGTGTGCTGCCATATTGTGCTGGTGACATCAGTTACAGCCTGTATTTAGACATGTGCTTAATGGTTTAGGGCAAACTTTAAAAACAAAGTGAACCTCTTTCTTCTGTCAGGTTTAAACTTATAAGGTGAGTACATCTTTGCAGCTGGATTTCAGAAAATACAAGATTTAAGTTTTACAGAATATATCAATGCTTGTGAGTCTATTTTGACCCAGTCCTCACAGTCACATAGATGCTGATTCTGCATATTGTATTTCATGCCTCTTTAGCACCATCTACTGGTTACTGAGAACAGTTCCAGTAACCCATTGTGGCCTCCAGAGTTACAATTTTGGGGTAAAATATGAGTTAATGTAATGTCTAAAACAAGATCACTCAAATCCCAGTGTGCACTCAGGATCAACTCTTCTATTTACATAAAAAAAAAAAATTAAATAGAATAATGATAATAAAGACTGCTGGTAATAAAACAACAGGACATACTGAGGGGGCTGTCAGAGCTCCTGAAGCCAAGGGATTTTCAGGAGACTGGGGTTTGAGGCTGAACTTCATGTTTAGGTCCTGAAGGAGAAAGTCACACAGATCCACTCATTCATTCACTCATTCATTCATCTAATGTACATACATACACCGTCCATTCAGCCTTCACTTCTTCTTCACCTCTCAGGTCCGAACGTAAGACATTGTAGTTAGGCAGAAGATTCATTCTCACTCATTTGCACACAAGAAAAAAACCTCCCTCACGATCTTTTCCCCCGTCTTCTCGCACAGGTCAGACGTCATAATCGGGGAGGGCAGAGTAAGTGATGCCACCAACAGACGGAGGGCTGGAGTGCAGAGGGAGGAGCCAGCAAAACACTGAACCTGGTTTAAAAAAAAAAAAAAGAAGAAGAAATTTATCTGACAAATCAGTTTTTAGTCCTGAAACCACCGGAGGATGAAGGTTTGGAGAACACAAACCTACCTCTTCCGAAGACCTCCCGCAGCAGAGCCAGCTTCGGCTTCCGGGTGTGTGAGGGGTGGTGAGGCAGCTGTGTGGAGGAGGACGAAGAGGATGATGACGAAGAGCTTCTGTCCTTGATCATCAGCCTGTTTCTCATCTGCTCAATGGGAGTCTCGTCTGTGATTATGGAAACCAGCTGGAGGTGGGGAACCACAGACAGAGAGACTAAAACTGACACATATCACCAGACACAGATTTAGTTTTAGGAGTTTCTTTGTGTTCAAGGGTCTTTTTATTTATGCTCAATAATCTGTTTTTCCTTTTTAATTCTACCGGGTCACAAAAGTGAAGCCAATGAAGTACAGAAAAGTGCCTTACTGCCAATGGCCACTAGATGCTGGCTCCAAAACTCCACAGACTGTTCATAAAATGGACCAAGCCAACATGATGTGACCTATCGGTTTGTGGAGTGAGATGTGACCATATTTGGATAAGACGTGAGGAGTGAGGAGGTGAGTCTGACCCTTGAACTCACGGTCACTGTCCAATGTGTGTATATAAGTACATAAATGGATGACGCAACCAGCCAAATGCAAAAAAATGCAATACCACCAATGACCACTAGATGCTGTCTCCAAAAAACTCATCTCCAATTGACTCAATTAAAAAATTGTCATAACGGTTCAATCCTGAAATACTCAATCAATATTTTTTCCACAAGTTGTTCTGATGTCATTAGCTAAAGTCAACTCTTCTTCTCAGTGACCTGGCATCTGAAAATCATTTCATCATTAAGGAGATATTAGGCTGAGAGATGAGAAGGAGTTACAGGGCATGGTTAGTTTGATTGACGGCTCTGGTCTCCAGTGATTTACAGATGGTTCGGAGGCTCATCTCCAGTCTCATCCACATTGGACAGTGACCTCAGGTTTAGGGGTCAGACCCGCCTTCTCACTCCTCCCTTCATATCCAAATATGGTCACTTCTGGCCCAAGAAATACATGGTCACATTCAAGTACCAAACTCCTGGAGTCCATCTCTCATATTTAGTCGGTTTGGATCCTCTCTGTGATAACTCACCAAAACTCTTCTCACCTCTAGAGGGCAGCAGTGTTCAGTACTGCTGGATTAAGCCTTGGTGGAGGTTTGTGCTTTCTACTTGTTAATAGTTCAGTATATTTTTAGTTTCCGTCTACTCATCTAACTAAAAATCTGTGGGTTAAAGCTAGGGCTGGGCGGCTATATGATTGTGATTAGTGATCATGATAAATTTCAGGTCGACTACAGTGATCTGCTGCAAGCATATTTAATTGATCAAACATGGTGGAAATGTGCATGACAACAGCCAATCCGAGTCAAGCTTTTCCTGCTCCACTTCTGTTTATAAATTGATGGAGAGGAAAACAGAATGACTGAACGCAGAGCTAAACATGGAGCTAAGGGCGGAGAAATAGATGTCAGTAACTATGAGTTATCCTCTGAAGATGAGGCTATTGTTGAGAAGAAAAGTTATTCAACGTTGGTTGTGTGGCAGTGGTTTTGGTATCTACAAGGTGACCTGGAGCAAATTAAGTCGATGTGCAGGTATGTCGGCGATCGATACTCTCAAAAACCAGCAATACAACAAATCTGTTTAATCATTTAAAGAACTAGGTACCACCCAAGTGATTATATGGAAAGCATGAAAATGCAAGTGAAGTCTGCACAGCCTGCTACATACCATTAGCGGCGCACCCACTGGACCAAAGCAACAATCAATGAAGTAGCAATGATATTAACAGTGTGTGTAGCATCACAACTTTAAAATGATAATTACATTTTAAGGCGTTTTCCTTTTGTTTATTTTATGTGTTTTGGGTCTTGCACTCCTACAAAAACACTCATGACTGTAAATCAGTTCACTGTGTTATTTTATATTTTTCTACATTTGTTGTACTGTTGGGGCGGCAACGTGGTGCAGTGGTTAGCACCTGCTCCTCACAGCAAGAGGGTTCAGGTTTCGAATCTCGGCTCGGGCCTTTCTGTGTGGCGTTTGCATGTCCTCTCTGTGCATGCGTGAGTTTTCTCTGGGCACTCTGGTTTCCTCCCACAGTCCAAAAACATGCTTGTTACGTGAATTGATTAGTCTAAATTGACCATAGGTGTGAGTGGGAGTGTGAATGGTTGTCTGTCTTTGTGTTAGCGATAGGCTGGCAACCTGTTCAGGGTGGACCCTGGCCATTGACAGCTGGGATAGGCTCCAGCAGACCCCTGCGACCCAAGTGTGGACAAAGCAGGTATAGAAGATGACTGACTGACTGTTGAGTAATAATCTTTATATTTTTCTCTGTTCAGTTTCTTTAGTTTTTTAGATTTCTGTACAAATGCTTTAAAACTGGCAGTTTAAAAACAATATAAAAATCGTTTGCCATATCGCCCAGCCCTAATTAAAGCTGAATCACATATTAAATGAAAGAATACCAGTGTAAAGTAGAGAGACACACATTTGCATGTGTGTTGATATACCTGATCGTAGAAGATGACCATGACGAATACGCCAAACAACACCGACTCCACCAGGAGGATGATGTAATGAGCACTGAGACAGAGAGAGAAGATCAGCAGCCAAAACTCATGAATCCTTACAGTCTGAAAATATCAGTTTCAAACTTAATGTCTTCTCACACTATAAGGTGTTTGCTCGGCGACTCCTCGCCTTCTTTCTCCGCGTCACCGTCCCTCTCGTTCCTTATCCGCCACACCCACGCCGACACCACCAGCACCATGGAATATAGACTGGCCATCCCTGCAGAGATACAGTGCCATTACCTTCAGTTGTATTCAGTACATAGCCTCATTTTTTTTTAACAATCTTCAAGTTACAATTGAAGGATTGTTGATCATAGGGAACATGGTAGCTGAGATTCTTGGGTAACAAACCAGACACAGCAGCATGGTGATTTGTCATATTTACAGAAAGAGAATAAAACACTTGGGGCAAGTGTCCAACATTTGTTGAAGTTGATTGGCAAATATTTGTTTTTGGATTTGTTTCATTCTGTATTTATTAAAGGCTGTATATATAAATGGACGAACCAAGTGTGATATCACTCACTGGTTTGTGGACTCCTGTTTTGAAGCCAAGAGGTGTTGGTTGTTTGGAGCCAGCGGTGACCATATTTTGATATGATTGGAGGACTGAGGAGGCTGACCCTTGACCCTGAAACCACTGCCTAATGTGAATGAGATTCAACTTCAGCGCAGCTCTCATTGGAGACCAGGTTAGCTGATTCTGCTAACCACGCCTCGAAATACTCCTCTTTTTGAAGCTAATATCTACTGAATTATGATATTGTTTTTTCCCTAATGGACCACCACATCACAGAGAAGAATTAACTTTAGCTAATGACATCCAAATGACTTGTGAAAAAATGCACTGAACAACAAGCCAGCCGCTTGTTGTTCAGTGCATTTTTTCACTATGGTGGTAGATTGGGTCGCCTGTGTAAAGCACTTTGGGACCTAGCTAAGGTCAAGAAAGTGCTATATAAATGTATGCCATTTACCATTACCACGCTGAATTTTCTCATCAGTGACTAATGACAGAAAGATTTGCACCTCGTCCTGAGTCCATGGGGCAGGATTTTTAACAGATGCCATTTCTCTTCTTGTTGTTATGTCAAACACGTCTGCACAGTTTGCCGACAATTTAAAAATGGCAGGTTTGCGGGGACAGATTACATGCCACGCAGTGATGACACAACGACACAGTGACGATTCTGACCTATAAGATTTTAGTACCTGCTCTGACCTGACCGGGTACTTTTTTTGGAACCGCAGGAGAGGAAATACGAAAAGCTGTACCAGGTACCAAGTTCCAGGTACTTCTTTGCTAGTTTACATGCGCCAAAACCAAAGCAAAGCGAAGCGAGTAGGTACCAGTGTGAATGCGCTAATAGAAAGTTTCCAGTTTGGAACATTTTCAAAATTCACCAGCTTAACTTCGCATGGAAAGTTTCTTTGTTTATTTTACTGGAAATTTTCCACCCCTTTGCAACCCTAGCTGCAAAACACCACGGTGAGCACACACCACACTAGCGGGTTGTGCTCGATGAATTCTTACCGGGCTGCACAGGTACTTTAGTTCCGTTTTGTAGTTATGTTATAGCATCCACAAAAATGTAAACATTTAAAAGTGACACTGAAGTTTATGCATTTGTTCTAAATAAAAGTAAAATTAATGCATTTTTAAGACCTTAAGAACTTTTAAGACCCAAAATCGTATTTAAGGCATTTTATGAGATTTTAGGTGAATTTTAGACATTTTAAGGCCTTAGATTGAAAATATTGGATTTAAGACAGTTTAAGAGTTTTTAAGACCCCGCGGAAACCCTGATTTAGCTGCTGACAGAAAGTGACATGTCAATCAAATCACCGTGATTCCTCAGCCATTTGCGCTATGGACTTTGCCTTTGACTTTAGTTCTTTAAATCAAATACCTAAATGCATCTATTCAAAGAATATGTTTTAAAGCTGGCTTTTTAGGTAAAATATTTTAGGTACATTTTCACTAAAATATTTTGCTTGAAATATATTTTAAGCAAAATATTTTATGACATCAATTGTTTGGTCACACCACCTTCAATTTCCTGGACCCAATAGATCGTCCACGCAAAGTTTTATTTTTAGTTTCATGTAGGGTTTGTATTAATAATCACAATAAAAAGGCATGAACTAAAATGTTAAACAGGGTTGAAAATACTAAAATATTTATCAGAATTACATCTCTCTGTCTTTGTCAGACAGTATAACCTAGAGTATGAGTACTAACTGCTGTTTTACAGCATTACTACTGTAAACATATTTGTACTCACCAGTGTAGAAGAGAAACTGGATGAAATATTTCTGGTTTAGCTCCCCAACACAATTATTGATCCTAAAAAATACAACAAGTTATGAAATTAAAATAGATGAAGAAATGTTCAAGAAGTGTCAAGAAAAAAGATTTCAGGAGAGAAAGGATGGAGGGATGGATGGACATGGATGGATGGATGGATGGATGGATGGATGGATATGGATGGATGGATGGATGGATGGATATGGATGGATGGATGGATGGATGGATATGGATGGATGGATGGATGGATGGATATGGATGGATGGATGGATGGATATGGATGGATGGATGGATATGGATGGATGGATAGATGGATAGGGATGGATGGATGGATGGATGGGGATGGATGGTATGGATGGATGGATGGATATGGATGGATGGATGGATGGATGGATGGATGGATATGGATGGATGGGGGGGGGGATGGGTGATGGAGGGGTGGATGGAGGGATGGATG
>OOFC01046915.1:0-10243 GCA_900323345.1 Pseudochromis fuscus
ACAACAACAACAACAACAGCAACAACAACAACAACAACAACAACAACAACAACAGCAACAACAACAGCAGCAGCAACAGCAGCAGCAACAGCAACAACAACAACAACAGCAGCAACAACAGCAACAACAACAACAGCAGCAACAACAACAACAACAACAACAACAACAACAGCAACAACAACAACAACAACAACAGCAACAACAACAACAACAACAACAACAACAACAACAACAGCAACAACAACAACAACAACAACACAGCAACAACAACAACAACAACAGCAACAACAACAACAACAACAACAACAACAACAACAACAACAGCAACAACAGCAGCAACAACAACAACAACAACAACAACAGCAACAACAGCAACAACAGCAGCAACAACAACAACAACAACAACAACAACAACAACAACAACAACAACAACAACAACAACAACAACAACAACAGCAGCAACAACAATCAGCAGCAACAACAACAACAACAACAACAACAACAACAACAACAACAACAACAACAACAACAACAACAACAACAACAACAACAACAACAACAACAACAACAGCAACAACAACAACAACAACAACAAAAGCTCTTTTTCCGATCTGGAGATGAGTCCATCCTCTGTCATATGAATCCACCTCAGTGTATTTTCTGTGGATGGTTTCTTTACCATTAACGTCTGGAGTTGCCAATTAGAGAAGTGTCTCAGGCTTCCCCTGACTGACAGACTTTTTGAAGCTCACCTTAATTGGTTGACAGGCAGGTCCATCCCTGTGTTGAAAAGCAGAAGCAGACACTATCTCCTCAGCACTCAGAGGATAAATTACCTGTCCACTCCCCTCCCTGAGCCTCTGTGGGAGTTTCAGGAGGATCCAGGAAGCTTATCAGTCCTGCAGCACCATGATTATTTCACTGCCTCTATGTCGACAGTTCCTCACATCTTAGGGAAAAGAAGCACTTTTCTATCCGTCCTTTCTAGAGCATAGAAAATCAAATGTGTGTGAGGTGGAAGAAATTCTCTCCTTTGTATAATTATTGGCTTGTTTTGCTGCCAGCAGCTCATCACAGTTTGCAGTTTCCTCGCTGGGGTCTGGTGAGGATCAGCACACACTGGCTCCTGACAGGTTTCAGACTCACTGGTGCATTTCTCTGCTTTATTTAGATCCAGGTATTAACATAAGTCCTCTCTACACCACGCTGGGGGAAACATGGAGAAACTACATAATGACACTGGGAAGAGTAAAAAACAGATTCAAGCTGTTGCTGTTCAGGGAGATTTGAAAGTCAGAAGATTGATGCTTTTAATGCAAAACCAGCTTTTCTTGTAGAGTATTGACTTGTTGCAGATCCTGAAGGTGGAGACGCGGCTGCAGTGGTTATCATGGTAATTAGTAATGAATCAGTTAAAACCGTCTGCACAGACTAAACCCTTGAAAACACTGTAATTAATGAGCATTACACACAGGTGGACACACACTATCCTCTGGCTGCAACAAGGAGGAAGCAGTACTGCATTACTGTAAAGGAAAAAACAGACCTCGCAGTAATCATGTTTCATCTGGGGAGTGAAGATCCGTTCATTTATTTAACAAAAAACATTGTAAAATACCTTTGATATTATTGTCAAACCAGTAACTTTCAATCAGAACTAATGAACTAAAGTTTTAACCTCATTGTGTCTTGAAAATCTATGTTTTAAAGGATCTTAAAACTGTTGTAATAGACCATACATGGACTCACAGTGTGAAGCCAGGAGTTTGGCAGAGTCCAAAGTGCATGAGACAATCAAACTACATATTCCTCTTTTTGAAGCCAAACCTTTGATGTGTTATGATACATCGATGGTTTACAGATGAGAAGATGAACAAACTGATCTGGATCCACCTCTATCTGCAACATGGACCCATGCTACCATCGTGTATTTGCTCCAGATGCTCTGGTGCAGGGGTCCCCAACCTTTTTGACCAGTTTAATGTCAGCATTATTTGACCAACCTTCAAGATGTGGCAGATAATTACAGCAAAAATAAAATTACACAACCGGCATAAAATGAAACCTCTAACACCGAGCGTATCAGTGGTGATACACAGTGACTAGCATAAACTAACTTACTCTAATTCCTCGGCCATTTGTGCTAGCGACGTGATTCCAGCTGATTCTGAAAGCCGACCAGTGGAGCGTTTCGTACATATTACATACATTATGGTAGTTTATAGACACTCTGTTTGTCGGCTTTCAGAATCAGCTGGAAACATGTTGCCAGCACAAATAGCCGAAGAATTTAGTGATTGACACATGTCACTTCCTGTCAGCAGCTAAATGTTCGGGGTTAAAGGGTTAAGTTGGCCTTTTCCGCTCTCTAAAGATGTTTGTTTCTTTACATATTTTCACCAGTTTGTGGGCTTATTTTTGGGTAACGTGTCTGATACGTTGTGTCATGTGACCAAGACAAACATTGTAAATAATCCTAAGGAGAGCGTCCAGTTCAAAAACTAGTCTTGTTGTTAGAAAGCTCTTAAGGTGACCTCTTTGTATGGGTTATTTTGATTAAGAAAATTGTTTGTTGTGGTCTTAACGTAAACCAACACTCACAATTTGGTGGGAGTGTAAATAGTATATTTGTTTGTTTGCTAAAAACAACTGTTATTTTATTTTGGTGCTTATTACCTTCTATTTAGGCAGCTATGGTTAACTTCCAGGTTTTTTTTATTTGTGATGCTTTTATTTTGGAGAGACTTCTTCCTGTTTTAACTTTTCAGCACGGGTTTTGTTTTTTTGCCTAGCGGCCCCCCTTGATGGAGTCACAAGCTCTTACGGTGTCTTAGGTGTTTTTTGGTGTTAAAGGTGTTAATGGTTTTTATGGTTTTTATGGTTTTTACGGTGTTTACATTTACCACCATTAAATTCAAATACGTCAGTAAGTGGCAACCTTCATTCGCGGCGGGGGCAAGCTACAAACATATTGACGTGTCAAGAGGCACAGGCAAAAGTTAAGAGAGAGAGAGAATCCGGTCGTTTTTCAAAATAAAACGTCTTTCAGACTCTAATGGTCAATACAACAGAAATGATATAAATTATTCTTTCTGTGCGGCTCGGTATCAAATGCCTCATGGACCGGTACCGGTCTGCGGCCCAGTGGTTGGTTCACTCCTCTGGTGTATTCAGCTCCTTCAGTGTAAATTTGAAATAACTTTTCTAGTGTTGACGTTTACAGACTCATCTTGTCTGACATCCTCAGTAACACGAGCAGATGGTGACGATAAGCTGCAGCTGATCCACTCTCTGCGACTGTCTCTCAAACTCAAGACAATGCTGCTTCATCTGGCAGCAAGTCAACCATGACAAGATTAGTTAGTTGTCCACAAACCGATATTCAACCATTTCAGTACATTGTGGGAAAGCTGTGCAGCTACACATCAAACAACAACAACAATCAGCTTCTACAGTCATTTCCTGCTGCTGTTTTCTGACAGCATGAGGATGCACGAACAGTTGTCATCAGGATTCATTTACTAAGATGCTGCTTCAATGTTTATCCAGTACAAATATTTGATTGTGTGTGTTGAAGCTGTGTCTGTGTGTGTTACAGGTGGTGATAATGGAGGTCCAGGGTCTGAAGTCTTTGGCTCCAAACAGGATTGTGTACTGCACCATGGAGGTGGAGGGGGGACATAAACTGCAGACGGACCAGGCTGAGGCCTCAAAACCCATGTATGTGCCACACACACACACACACACACACACACACACACACACACGCCTAATGCTGTTTGCTTGTACAGAAATTAAGCTTATTCTGGATTGTATATTTTTTTTATAAATGTGCTGACAGTGGGTGTAATAATCTGATCAGTAATAGTTTGTGCTGCCATCTGCTGGTCAAATCAGTGCATTAAACCTGAGAGCTGCTCAGTGTGTGTCAGATCCATTATTACAGCCACAGCCCGTTACAATCAGTCTAACACTGAGGGAAACAATACAACTGTGCAGTGCATATAATCAGAGCATCCCGACCTCTGTGGCCTCCTCCAGGATGAGCACGTAGGTGTGGGTTCAAGTTATTTCATGTTGAATGAAGAGTTGCACATCTCAGTAGGAATTTGTGAGTTGTATCTTGTCTGAGATCCTCACATGAACTGAGCTGCAGTTATTCAGCCACTTAACTCCAACCAAAGTTTGGCAGAAGTGTTTGGATGACACGGCAGTGCTGATGAAACCGACAGGGCCTCAGTGTCGTGGTAGGTCACATTTCGTTTCCATGGCAGCCACACATTCATTGTCTCATCACTTACACTCCCTGTTTCTCTGAACTCAGTCTTGTTTGCTACTGTTTCATAGTTAAAAAAGCAGCTGAAGGAAAACATCAGCCGACCCTGCTGACCTCCCTGAACACTGCAGATGCTTCATCAGGGTTTCTTCATTTGGACATACACTGTGTGAAAGGCTGAAACACTTATTTTTTGCAGTGAATGCTGAGTGTGTGCCAGACCAGGGGAGTCCAGCGTGGCTACATCAGAACACACAGTGATGGATTATTATTCTTACTCATTATTAACCATTATTCCATTATTAGTAGGAATACTAAAGAAATATTGCAGAGACTTTGTGTAATTTGCTGCTGCTTACTGTAAACTGCTAATGTGTTATTATCAGTCCCTGTTGGAACATTACAGGGACATTCTGCACAGTAACACTGACACTGTTTCAGGAGGATTTAATCACTGTTATCAGCTCGTGTCAAATGTGAGCTGTCACATAATTGGCAGAGACTGCCTTATGTCCGCTAATTACAAAAGACTGCAACATTAGTCAGGGAGGATCAGGGGAGACCATGGCCCATTTGATCTAATATTCAGTTAGATTTATGTCAGTTATAAGATAATAATGCTTGATATGTTGGGGAATTATTTTATTATCACATGAAATAATGAAGAAAAAGATGCACTGCTCCTTGTTCTGTATTTTAAATGATGGATTCTACGACACAAAAATCGGATGAATCCATATTTATGTGAGCACAGGTCTCGGTTGCTATTGGTAACCACTCCTGCTCTCCACACCGCCTCTGAAGCTTTTCCCCACAATCCCCCAACCCTTTAAGAAATGGGGGACATGTTGCAAATGGAAATTTTCTTGACTCCCTGGACAGCAGCTGCTTGCTGAGCTGTGGCAGAGGAGCAGCTTTTAATGGTGGTCCTCCTTTTCCTGCTGGGGACGGCCAGCTACCGTATCAAAGGAGCAAAGATAAACTAAAGAGACTGCAACTCGCAAAGACTTGATTTAGGTGCTGATGTTTCATAATCTGACCACTGACACTGGAAGTAAACTACACTAATTATCTGGCTACAGTGGCAGCTGTCAGTGGTGGGATGTAAGTGGATGTGTTGGAAGCAGGAAGGATGTGCAACAGGATGTGAGCATGGATGACAAGGATGCTCTGAACCGTCCAGATGACTGTTCAGAGCATCAGAGCATCTCCAACCCTGCAGCTCTCATGGAGTGCTCCTGGTCTACAGTGGTCAGTACCAACTGAAAGTGGTCCACAGAGGGAAAACCTGTGAATCAGTGACAGGGTCATGGGGCCAGGATGGGGCTATGAGGCTGCAGACTGCAGATGTAGCCTCCCTGACATACTGCAGACATGGTTCAGGAATAGTTTGAGGAACATAACGAGTTCAAGGTGTTGCCTCCAAATTCTCCAGACCTCAATCTAACCGAGCATCTGCAGGAGGTGCTGGACAAACCAGTCAGATCCATGGACTTAAAGGATAGCCAGATATCACAGCAGGTCTTCAGAGGTCTGTGGAGTCCAGAGGTGCAGAGCTGACCTAGTGGTGATGACCAGTGCTGTTGAACTGAAATGACCAGTTGCTAAATGAATCAGTCGATTGAGAGAAAATGAATTATTCATGTGATGTTTTATCAGGAGAGTCTCTGGATTTTGTTGGATTTTGTGATGCTGAACATCACTCAGGCTTCATGAAATATTCATGAGCATTTTGTTACAAATGTTTCTGACAATTTACATATGTATTTAAATTCTCCCCCTAGTTTTCAGTATTTTCCTGCCTGTTTGTATTTTGGTACTTAAGTGCTTTAAACTCACTTTTCGTTGACTCAGCTGCTTTTGAGTCTTCTTCTCTGCACCTCTGCAACACAAACCTATTTCTAATGTAAAAGCCACAACATATATTTTTCCACAGTTGATGTTTGTGCTCAGATATTTTCTCAGTGGACCTCGGACTTGTCAGTGTGGGTTAATAATAAATAAATGACATTCAACTGTTAAGCAGAGCTGCTCTCACCTTCAGCCTGCTGCAGCATTGATACGACTTGGTCTCGGTCTTCTGTGGCTCTCGAGTGTCGATGTCCTCTGCTCAGTCGAGGTGTGAGTGGGAGGTTAAATTGATTTCTGCTGTGCAAACATCATTATTACTCTGAACAACCACAGGCCTCATGTCAGCATCAGTGCAAACAACACAAAGGGAGCCTGGTGCAGGGCTGTTCATGAAAGTCCCAATGGCTGTGACGTGACACATCTACACAGGTAAGAAGGAAATCAACATTCAGGGTTTGGGCCACCACGTCCCAGGGTCTCAGCACTGATTCAACGAGTCTTTTGGACTCTGTGGAGGAAACGTTGTTCTTCCAAATGAAGGTGGAGACAACTCTCCACACAGGGGTGGGTGATTATTCTTTGTAGTTTGCCACATAACAAACTCAGACAGATCATTTCTGTATCAGCACCTCAATATTACTACATACAGACATACTGAGTGAGAATCTGGAGTTTGATGTAAAGAAAGAAGTTTTTGACTTAGTAAAAAGTCTTTTCTGCTTTTGTAGCTTAGCTAGCGATGCCTGTTGTCTTCACCCTCCACTTCTGATAAATGTCTCTATTTCTTTGTTACATCACAAACTGACGACTCACACTTTGATGTTTTAACACAGTCATGTTAGAGCTCGATTTGTAACAATGACCCAAAATGTAACAACGTCCTGAATTGTTATAAAAAAAAGAAAGAAAGAAAGAAAGAAAGAAAACCCAAAATATAAGAAGTTGTTACATTTTGGGCAAAGTTTTACTTTTTGTTTTCAGCATCTTGTTACATTATTAACCAGTTGTTACATTTTGGGTTTTGTTACATTTTTTTCATTACATTTCAGGCTCAGCACTTTTGTTACATTATCAACCAGTTATTACATTTCAGGTTTTATTACTTTTTTTGGGTCACTGTTACATATCAGGCTCTAACAAGCCACATGTTCATGACATACTAAACACACAGCTTCACCACCAACCTCCATGACAGGATACAGAGCAGTCCATGACCCACTAAACTCACTACATCCATCAACCTGAAGCTGCTGACTGCTCATTTGTCCCAGGTTCCTCCATCAACTCCAAACAAAATGAAACATCACATTATCCATGTATCTCTCACCTGAGTCAGCAGTGGTGGAGAGAAACACACTCATACTACACAAGTGCTCTAAAATAGATTTAATTTAAACTTTCTATTAGATTTTTAAACAAAGAGCACTTCAGCTGAATAGAAATGTTTGATCGTTGGATAAACATGATTCTTCACAACACTTTTGTATTCACCAGCAAAACACCTTCTCCAGGCTGACAAAGCTACCAGACCCCTCCCTGCAAACACTTTATTGTCACTATGCACAGAACTACAGTTTATTTTCTGACTCTCGGGCAGCAGCAACAAACAAGAACAAAGTTAAAACCAAGATAACAAAAATACAGGACAAACCACATGTAATATAAAGTGAGTTATAGTTTACACACCGACAACTTTTAACCTTCAGCCAGCAGCAGTTTCTTGAGATCTAGCTACAAAGTAGTGTAGAGCAACTTTGATGACCTTGTAAAAACCTGTTTATTTCAAGTGATCCCGTGCATAGAAATCCAATATTCACTCTCATCTGTTGTCGGTCGCCACTGACTCCTGAGAGAAATATGTGGCTTGTTAGTGGCTAATTGTTGCACTATATTCACCATCCAGTCTCTGCCGGCATCTGTCTGCTGTTGCTGACGGACAGATTGTGTACAGTGGGTTTGTCAGTGTGCCTGTGTTAAAAACAGCCGCCTGCCGCTGCTGGAAATGTGGTTAATGAGAGCAGAGAGTGAAGTGTAACAGTCAAAGTGTGGGTTGTAAAGATGAAAACAACAACTAAAGCTGAGGGGAAGCAGCAGAGCCAGGTGGTGACTCTCTGTGACACATTACATATTACACAACGTCTAGTATCTGATCCCCACAGCAGATATAAAGGACAGACTCTGAGGGATTTGGTTTCAGAAATTATTACAGAACAAGTGAATTAACATCTAAACTTAATTCAGCTTAATACAGTATGTAAACAACTGATCTGCCTTTCATCCAACCCAAAGCTGCCTCAGTATGAAACATTTACATATCAGAATCAAAAGAGCTTCAATACCAAGTCTGTTGTCACACTCAAGGAATTTGCTTCTTGGATCATCTTAAAAAACATGTATGAAAATGAGAAAAAGCTTCATAAAAATAATCATAAATCCACATTATATACAAGATGTGCACAAAATGAAACACTGTGTAGTCATGTGCACTGTGAAGGTCAGGAGGATTGAATGTAGGTGTTTATGTAATGACAGGTGGTGCAATGTCCAGAGACAGGGGCAGTGAGGGTCTCTGGGTCTGTATGGGACCTGCTGGAGACACTGTTCTTGTGTCTGGAGGTTTTGGTCCTGATGGGCTGCAGCCTCCTTACAGCAGATATGAAGTATATCACCAGATAACAGGTTATTAAAGTAAAGATGCTCCCCGCCCGGCCGGCCCCTCACACCTCCTGTTAGAGCCACTGACCAGCAGATAACGTCATCACCACACCACAGAGACAGCAACAGTGGAGGTGGAGATTTCCATCTCGTAATAATGGACTGAAACCAGCCTGACACCATCTGAAGATAGTGTTTCAAACTCTCTGATTAAATGTTGACACTGTTCTGTGGCTGGTTTCAAAGGACTGGGAAAAGATGACTGAAAGCTGTACCGACAGTGACAGGACACCCCATAGTTATTTTGTCTGACTCTTTAATTCTGCTGTGTCTGCACTCAGGGACAGTATCTGGGTTTTCTAAGACACAGCAGAAGCTGGGGTGATTACCGTCGGTTTCAAAGTTTAATTCCACAAAGCTCCTCCCCTGAGGGTGAATGAGTGACACTAGTTCAGTGCAGGTAACAGCAGGCCAGTGTCCCCAATCAAGGCAGGAAGAGGACAAGATCCCATGGAGTCAAGATCCTGTTGGTGGTTCTTCCATTCAGTTAAACTTTTCATTTGACACTATTAAGAAACTGGCCCTTGAACATCACTTGGTGACAGTGAGAAGGAAACTTTAAACAGGATAAAACCTCTGACAGAACCAGGGTGGACGTCTGTCCCTGAGAGGACAGCAGAGGGAGGACAGATGAGCATTAAGAAAGAGAGAGGACAGAGTTACAGACTACAGGGTAGAGAAGATACAAAGAAGAGGGCTGGTGGAGACTGGAGGAAAGACTCTGGATGACAAGGATGAGGTAGAGCTGAGGAGATGAGGTGGAGCTGAGGTGGAGGTGAGATGGAGATGAGGTGGAGATGAGATGAGGTGGAGATGAGATGGAGATGAGGTGGAGATGAGGTGGAGATGAGGTGGAGATGAGATGAGGTGGAGATGAGGTGGAGATGAGGTGGAGAGGAGGTGGAGATGAGGTGGAGATGAGGTGGAGCTGAGGAGATGAGGTGGAGCTGAGGAGATGAGGTGGAGATGAGGTGGAGATGAGGAGATGAGGTGGAGATGAGGTGGAGATGAGGTGGAGATGAGGTGGAGCTGAGGAGATGAGGTGGAGATGAGGTGGAGATGAGGAGGAGATGAGAAGATGAGGTGGAGATGAGGTGGAGATAAAGTGGAGATGAGAAGATGAGGTGGAGCTGAGGAGATGAGGTGGAGATGAGGTGGAGATGAGGTGGAGATGAGGAGATGAGGTGGAGATGAGGTGGAGATGAGGTGGAGATGAGGTGGAGCTGAGAAGATGAGGTGGAGATGAGGTGGAGATGAGGTGGAGATGAGGAGATGAGGTGGAGATGAGGTGGAGATGAGGTGGAGATGAGGAGATGAGGTGGAGATGAGGTGGAGATGAGGTGGAGATGAGGTGGAGATGAGGAGATGAGGTGGAGATGAGGTGGAGATGAGAAGATGAGG
>OOFC01046917.1:0-10475 GCA_900323345.1 Pseudochromis fuscus
CCCTCTGCAGGCTTTTACCCTCTGCAGGCTTTTATCCTCTGTAGGCTCCACCCTCTCTAGGTTTTTACTCTCTGTAGGCTCTACCCTCTGCAGGCTTTTACACTCTGTAGGCTCTACCCTCTGTAGGCTTTTATCCTCTGTAGGCTTTAATCCTCTCTAGGCTTTTACCCCCTGTCGGCTTTATCCTCTCTAGGCTTTATCCTCTGTTGACTTTAATCCTCTGTAGGGTCTACCCTCTGTAGGCTTTTATCCTCTGTAGGCTTTTACCCTCTGTAGGCTTTATCCTCTGTAGGCTTTTGTCCTCTGTAGGCTTTTACCCTCTGTAGGCTTTATCCTCTGTAGGCTTTACCCTCCTTAGGCTTTTATCCTCTGTAGGGTCTACCCTCTGTAGGCTTTTATCCTCTGTAGGCTTTATCCTCTGTAGGCTTTTACCCTCTGTAGGCTTTACCCTCTGTAGGCTTTATCCTCTGTAGGCTTTTACCCTCTGTAGGCTTTACCCTCTGTAGGCTTTACCCTCTGTAGGCTTTTATCCTCTGTAGGCTTTATCCTCTGTAGGCTTTTATCCTCTGTAGGCTTTTACCCTCTGTAGGCTTTACCCTCTGTAGGCTTTATCCTCTGTAGACTTTGTCCTCTGTAGGCTTTTACCCTCTGTAGGCTTTACCCTCTGTAGGCTTTATCCTCTGTAGGCTTTAATCAGTTCATTAGCTCCATTTAAACAGCAGAGGGATCCTTCAGTAACACTCCTGCAATATTGCTTAACTTCCTCTTTTTCAATATTCAAAACATCAGCTTTCCATCCTGCAGTAATAACCCACTAATAATGCTCATTGTACCGTATTGTATTTCTTGGTGGGTTTCTTGTGATGCCATAGAAAGTGTATATGCACATAACAAGTGTTACCAGACCTGCTGTTGGGATTTGCACAGGTGTGTCAGGGATGTATCAAAGTCTTGTGGTAATAAGCCAGATGTTTATGCCTCGGCTGTGTTCATAGTGCTGGTGTGTGTGGTGGCAGTAACAAAACTGAAACAGTGTCATTACAAATAGCAAGGTATGTGGTCATACAGTTAACAGCATATAACTGAGTGTTGATAACAATTCCATGTGTCCATCAATAATGAAAGCAAACAGTTTGTGAGTGGAAGCATTAGCAACAAAGACAGGTCTGCTTGCTGTGGGAAATGTTTCAATAAATAAGTTTTGTTTGAAATAAAATAAAGAACCAAAGCTCCTTGTGCTTTACAACATCAGTTAGCTTCATCCTGAGCCGCACAACTAATCAGATGAAAACTGATGAAACGTTATTGAGCACTGATGAGCGCCACTGAACATCTGAGTACTGAACTTATAGCCTATAGCTAATATAATAGCTTTTTAGCAGATTATGTGTTGTAGGAAGTCCTGCTGGTTTGGCTTCCAGCTGCTCTTGTTTATACTGTGCAGAAAACAATCACAGGGATCGCTCTGATGGTGAAGGAAAACTCTTAATCTGATGATCATGAAGTTTTATATGTCTTCTGAAGTGAAATATTAGAGGTTTATCCCCAGTGGGCAGTGTGTCTGTGGGTTTAGACTTGACTTGTGAGACGGGAGATAGGTGTGGACACTGCAGCAGCAAGAGGGTGAGGGGATGACAGCAACCTCAACAATGTGTATGTGGTCTGTTAGGTCACAGCCCATTATCTGGGCTTATTCAAATGATAGGTTTGTAATCCATTACACGGTACACCAAAACAACTAAATCAGCTCAGGAGATCTTAGATCAACTGGAGGTTTTTCAGAGTAGCCGTATGTAGCCGTGCTGATCGACATACAACCACACTGTAAAGGTGCCTGTGCCTCACAAGGGGGTGTGTGTTAGCCCATGGGTTCATGCTTGTTGTGCAGTTTTGCATTTTTTTTTTCACGTCGAGGCACCGAGGGCTGAAACTCCAGCTGAAGAATCAGAAAGTCAAGTCCACTGCAGTCGTCCACTTCCTTTTGCTCTGACTACACTGTGAGCAGCGCCTTTCCAGGTCCAGCCTCTGCAGTCTGTGTGGTCTGAGCATTCAGCTACATCTCTGTCATGGTTTGGAGTGAGCGAGAAGCTGACCTCACACATCGGCAGTTTCTGTTGGACTATGGTGAGAAGATGAAACTGTTTTGAAATGACAGTTTCTAGAAATGTGTGAGCAGCTCAGTGAGCTTGGATCCTGTGACCAGTGGTCCTAACCTCTGCAGCGGTCTGTTCCCTCTGGGTCTATGGACTACACGGACCCCATAGTGGTCCAAACATTGGTATGGAGCTTTCAGCCATTGTTTGAGACTGGTATGGACATGTCCATACAGTCCATACACATTTCTACGCAGTGCAGCCAAAAGAAGCCAAGCCCTAAAAGACTGACTCAAAGCAGGACCTGAGGAATTCAGAAGTCAGAAAGGTTCAACATCCCACTTAAGAGTGACCTAGAAACACCCAGGAACCAATGGAAGAAGAAGTTCCTGAATCTATGAACTCCCAGTATGGCCAATGGTTGTGGCCAACAGGATCCATATTCTTTTGGAAAATGACCTTTTTCCTCGTGAGCTGATCCAGTGGCAACAAGAGAAGAAGATGAATGACCGAAGATGGCCTGATGGCTGATTGATGTCTCCATGAGCTTCAGGTTGAAACTGCTCACCACAGGGTGTAAGGGTGAACCCGGGCATCATTGGAAGAAAACTACAGGGAACCAACTGTTGTGACTGACTTAAACTGACTGCAATTCATAAGAGTGGTGTTTCAATCCATGTCCATATGTCAAAGTGTCCTCGAGCACCTTGCAGGACCGCTGTGTTTCCACTGGTGTGTGACGGGGTAAACTGCAGCTTCAGGTTGCAGCCCCTCTGTCTGTTCACTGCAGAGCTGCACTGCACCATTCACATTACTCCTCCGTGGTGCTTGGCTGTGGACGCTCACTGCAGGTTCCCTCCACAAGAGCTTTGGCAACGGAGCTCACTGGTAACCTAAAGTCATCAATGGTCCTTTTTGCTCTTACAGTAGGTTCACATGTGAACATAGTCCCCTTCTCTGCATTGAGCCGTCACAATAATGGCCACATGTCACACTCATGGATTAATTTGCATGTGATACACAGTGTGAAAACTGAAAGGAAAATAAAGACAGAGGTGTGAGAACACAGTCCTTCTCTTTTAGGCTTTTGTGTTTGCACAAATATACACAAATGGTAGCATGACAGAAATGTGCTAAAATATAAAATCACAGAATTTTTATAATATCATTTAGTCAAAGACAGACTGACAGCATGCACAGAGTAAACACACATACCTAATGACTGTGTGTGTCTCTGGACCACATGCAGACTGAAGTGCTGCTCTGTACCTTCATGCTGGTTGTAATGGCTCAGGCTGTATTTCAACCAGTCTGTGGTCACATGACCCTCTACACCAAGCTACATCATCATGTTTTATAACAGACTGACTGTGAACATCATGTTTTATAACAGACTGACTGTGAACATCATCATGGTTTATAACAGATTGACTGTGAACATCATGGTTTATAACAGACTGACTGTGAACATCATCATGTTTTATAACAGACTGACTGTGAACATCATCATGGTTTATAACAGACTGACTGTGAACATCATCATGGTTTATAACAGACTGACTGTGAACATCATCATGGTTTATAACAGACTGACTGTGAACATCATGTTTTATGAATAAATACAAATCTGGTATCAAATAGTATACAGCAAAAAAAAGCAAATGATAAGTGATGCATCTAAAAATATGACCAGTCATCATCAATATAAAATATAATTTTTGAATTTTAAAACACAACCAGAGACAAAGAGAGACTACATTAATCCCTGCAGGCACATTGTTTGTTGGAGGTCTACTGTATATGTTGTCTTGAAATTGATTCATACATAGTGTATTTTTTTACTCTCATGTTTTTTATATTACAGTTTTTGTTCTCTTTATCTTAGGAAAAGGAAGTTCTCTTGTCCCCCTCATAAACTTTCCTATTACCTATTATTGTATGATCCTGATACAGTGACTTGTAAGTTGAAGTTGTGTTTAACCTCTTAGATAACTTGGATAATCTGATGGTACACAGCAATGTCCTGGGTGGTGCAGTGGTAACCACTACCGCCTCACAGGAAGAGGGTTCTGGGTTTCTAGAAGGAATCTTGACCAACGTTTTTCTACATGGAGTTTGTGTCCTGTACCTGTGACGCATTCCTTCAGATCTGCTGACGTCCCTCCACAGACTGATGGGGCAGTCACACCAAGTCTGGTGCGACGGGATTACATGATAAGTGAATGGGAAGGCGTGAGTCATGTTGCATGAGATGAAAAAATCGTAACGAAAACATGCGAAAAAAATTAGCGTGATGTGGAATGGCCGCATCCCTGACGTCACTGAACAGCAATGGAGGAGGAGCTTATTGTCTTCATCTGAGCACCAGGAAGCAGAGCAGCTGCTCTCTCTTTCTGGGACTTCAACAACAGGTGAAAGCAGCAATATTTACCACCTCCTTCATTGTTGACGGTGGAAGTTTCTGTTGCTGTGGTTACTGGGAGGAGTGCTCCTATTGGCTGTTACTCACGAGTGGTGAAATTGCCAGTACACATCCCCGAGTACTCGTCGCACGCACCGTCAAGGTGGACTGGTGATAGAGTGACACGACAGCTGGGACAGGCTCCAGGACATCGCAGCCCTGGACAGGATAAAGACCTAGTCCTGCCTTGGTAATACCAACTGATACTGCTAAAAACCAAGTGAAACTGAACCCCAACGCAGGACTTGGTAATACACAGTGAACCAGTTTAATGCTGTTTTTCCACTACATGGTACCAGCTCTGTGAGGTGTTCAGGGCATGTCCCACCTGTAGGAGACCCCGGGGAAGACCCAGGACATGCTGGAGGGACTATGTCTCTCGACTGGCCTGGGAACGCCTCGGGATCCCCCGGGAAGAGCTGGACGAAGTGGCAAGGGGGAGGGAAGTCTGGGCTTCCCTGCTTAGGCTGCTGCCCCCGCGACCTGACCTTAGATAAGCGGTAGAAGATGGATGAATGGATGGTACCAGCTCGCCTCGCCTCAGCTCTGTACTGTTTCTATGACAGAGCATAGTCCCGCCTCCACGTAGCTGGGGATCAGGTGACGTAATCTTCAGAATAACTGCTGTGGAACAGAAAGCAGTTGAAATGAGTTGTTAATCCATCAAGTAAGAGCCTGTTTAAAAACCAGGTCCAGCTCCAACCTCCGTCAGCTGTTCCACCAACTGGGCGCTCAGAGCTCAGGATCCTCGTACTCGTACTTGTCGTCTTCCACTTATCCAGAGGGTCCTGGTCACGGGGGCAGCAGCCTTAGCAGAGAAGCCCAGACAGCCCTCTCCCACTTCCACCAGCTCCTCTGGGGGGATCCCAAGGTGTTCCCGGGCCGGCTGAGAAATAAAATTCCTCCAGCGGGTCCTGGGCCCTAAGGTCTCCTCCCGGTTGGTCATGCCCAGAACACCTCCCTAGGGAGGCGCCCGGGAGGCATCCTTGCCAGACGCCCGAACCACCTCAACTGACTCCTCTCGATGTGGAGGAGCAGCGGCTCTACTCCGGGTCCCTCCCGGATGACCAAGCTTCTCACCCTATCTCTAAGGTAGAGCCCAGCCACCCTATGGAGGAAGCTCATTTCAGCCGGTGGTATCCACGATCTTGTTCTTCCGGTCATTACCCAAAGCTCATGACCATAGGTGAGGGTTGGAACGTAGATCGACTGGTAAACAGAGAGCCTCACCCTCACCTCACCTTGGTTAACTCCTTTTTGATCACAATGGACCGGTTCAGTGTCTGCATCACTGCTGCCTCTGCCCCGAGCCACCTGCTGACATCCCGAGATACTTATACTCCTCCACCTCAGGCAGGACCTCCTCTCCTATCTGGAGCAGGCAATCCATCCTTTTCCCATTGAGAACCATCGCCTCAGACTTCACACTCAGCCGCGAACCGCCCCAGCGAGAGCTGCAGGTTGCTCTCTGATGAAGCCAAGAGGACCACATCATCTGGAAAGACCAGGGATGAGATCCTCCTGTCACCAAAGTCGACCATCTCCACCACTTGGCTGCCCCTAGAAATTCTGTCCTTAAAAGTTCTGAACAGAAATGGTTACAAAGGGCAGCCTTGGTGGACTCCAACCCTCACCAGGAGCAGGTCCGACTTACTGCCGGCCACGTGGACCAGACTCAAACTCCTTCGGTACAGGTACTGTATGGCTGCTAACAAGGGGCCATCGCTAGTCTTCCTCCATGGACTCACCAAACTCCTCCCATGACCGAGTTTTTGCCTCAGCAACTGCCACTGTTGCACTCGGCCCACCGGTACCAGTTGTTGTGAACCAGCTTCCTATGCAGTGACGTACTGACCTTTTACGGTGACGCGGCTCCAACTTGGTTCCTTGCCAGTGGCAAAACAAACTGATTCATGGTACGAGTCAGCTGCTTCCGGAGACCCACAGACCAGTAGGCCTTCTTCAGCCTGAGGGCTCCCCTCACCCCTGGTGTCCATCAGCGGGTTTGGGGATTATCACCGTGACGGGTCCCAGCTACCTTGCTGCCAGAACTTGCAACAGCTGCCTACCAAATGCAGAGCGGAATAAGGCCCATTCGGACTCAATGTCCCCCACTGCCCTCGGGCCCAGCCCCAACCAGCTACATGGGTTCGTTGTCCAGCTGACCCACCTCCCGCAGGAGGATTCAGGAGGGTCCGGTGCAATATGGATCGGGCAGCAGGCCAAGGCGGGGGCCTTGGCGGTCCGATCCCCAGCTATGGAATCTGGCTTTAGCTCAGGATCCTGCTGACATTTTTTAGATATAATGTTAACATTGCACTAAAGCCTGTTATTGTACTGTGACCTTTTTACTGTGTATTTCCACACTGTAGAAACTTATTATGTGGCTCAGGTGGTAGAGTGGGTCGCCTGTGAATCATAATGTCATGGGTTCAATCCCCAGCTCCTCCTGTCCACATGTCGAAGTGTCCTTGGGCAAGACACTGAACCCTAAGTTGCTCCCAATGGTGGCTAGCACCTTGCATGGCAGCTCTGTAGCCATTGGTGTGTGAGAGTGTGTGTGAATGGGTGAATGAGCTGCGTTGTAAAGCGCTAAGGTCATGAAAGCGCTATGTAAATGTAATGCATTTACCATTTATTATCCTGACTCTTACTGTGCAGACTGTGTCGGCTGCAGGTACAAATGTTTGCGTGCTGCACAGTGATGATGCAATGATGCAGTGACGACTCCAACCAATTGCACTGTAGTACCTGCTAGTAGCTAGCAAGTCCCTCTTAC
This sequence comes from Pseudochromis fuscus, assembly GCA_900323345.1. Lineage (NCBI taxonomy): Eukaryota > Metazoa > Chordata > Actinopteri > Pseudochromidae > Pseudochromis > Pseudochromis fuscus. The sequence goes on from OOFC01046917.1 coordinate 7,334, forward strand.
CGGGTACCAGGTTTCAAGTACTTTTTCCTTATGGAAAACCAAACCACACCTGGTAGAGTAGAGCTGGTACCATGTAGTGGATATGAACCATATCAGTGGTTTTATTGTAATTTGGTCATTACCTCCACCAAGGATGTTATGTTGTTGCCGGCGTTTGTCTGTCTGTCTGTCAGTCTGTCAGTTTGTCTGTGTTCAAGATAACTCAAAAACTTATGGACGGATTTTGATGAAATTTTCAGGATATGTTGGAAGTTGGAAAAGGAAGAATTTATTTCATTTTGGGGGTGATCCGCAACACCGTCTGGATCCAGGAATTTTTTTAAGGATTCTCCTCGCAAAGTCTCTCCTCGACGGCGTCCATCTTGATATGCTAGCGCAGGCGCAATGCATTGCTCGCCCTCTGCGCCCAGGCGATGCACTTTTTTGGAGCTGCATGCGGACGCCTCCGCGCCTGTCCACTCGAGCGCTTCCCAAAGTGTTCCATGACATTTACGTGAGGCGGACCCTCGTGCACCAACGTGGACATGCAGACGTGGAAAGTATCAATTGGCCTTAACAGTGCTTGGAGGAGGTCTGCGCTCTCAGAGTGCTTTTCTAGTTTAAAAAGTGAAATTCTGCCGATGAGATGAGTGTGGGTTTGAGCCTTCAATGAGCTGAAGCCTGCAGGGTGGGAGAGTGTTGGACTGGTGGCTTGACAACTTTGTTACCTCCGCCAAGGAGGTTATGTTTTTGCCGGCGTTTATCTGTCTGTCTGTCTGTTTGTGTTCAAGATAACTCTAAAACTTACAGATGGATTTTGATGAAATTTTCAGTTGTTGGAAGTGGAAAAAGGAAGAGCTGATTTCATTTTGGGGGTGATCCGCAACACCGTCTGGATCCAGGAATTTTTAAGGATTCTCCTCGCAAAGTCTCTCCTCGAAGGCGTCCATCTTGATATGCTAGCGCAAGCGCAGTGCAGTTGCTTGTGCTGATTTTGACACATGTGCACAGGGCTTTTCTAGTTTTCTGTTGAAATTAGCGTTCTCTTCTTTTTCTTAGTTTAAAATCAAATCAAGACTAAAAGAAAATAAAGTTGCTGTCATTGGTGTTGATGCTGTTCAGGTGACGTAACGATTGTATGGCCACAAAACATTTTATTAGCTTCATACTTGACTGTACATTGTAATTTCCTGTAGTTTCCTGTTTCTGAAATCACAATGGTAAGCTGATACCTTTGCATTGTAGGTTTTTTATCACCACATTGGAGCCAATGTCAGCTGAGCACAGCAGGTCAGCACCTGGCTGCACACTGACAGTCTTTCCTCAGGCACTTTACATTATTTTCTAGCTTTAGGTTTCAGCCGACACTGCTGACATTTGGGCTCCACAGCAGACTGAATGAGCATTGCTGCCACTGTTCGATTGCCTTGCTCTGCCATGCGTGGCAGGTAAAAGACCACAGAGCCACAAATGGATACACACTCATGTTCTCAGTGCACTACAAACCCTGTTACACACACACAGCTGCTGTACAACTGCTCCACAGAGCAAAGCTGCTGTGTGAGGCACAGATACAAATAAAAAGACATCATGCATCAGCATTTTAGCAATATCACAATAGATACTTTATTGATCCCTTGCAGGAAACAATTTGTAGAATGAGCTCAGAAATAAATAAATAAATAAATAAATAAATAAATAAATAAATACCAGCAATACTGGAATTAAATGTCAATAAAGTTGACCAGTATAAATAAAGATGGGTAAAAACCTAACTAACAGAATAACTACTGTTTTCATCTGGAACTCCAGTTACAAATGTTTGTTGCTGTTGCAGTTTTGCAGTCTGGTTATGCTGTTGTGAGAGGAATTCTACACTTCACACACTGGAAGATGTTTCAAAGTAAAATACCAATGTTTCTGTGTTAAAGGGGACATATGATGTCAAACCCACTTATTATTAAAGTCTTTTATTTGTATTGTTTGGTATTTGCCTCTGATCCCACTGACTGTGAGATTTTAAAACTTCATTTACCAAACACCAGACATTATGTTCACAACCATTTGATGTGTTGTATGTACATGAGTCAAATGAAGAATTACATGCAGGTGAATGTTACCAGTTAGTGAATGTGGATTTATCTCCCCAGTGTTTGACATGTTTTGCTCCAGATAAGGTGTCATTGGTTCATACAAACCCTTAAAATCTCCTTTTCCATCATTAAACAATCAAGAATGATTTAATAAGCAAATATATATTTTTTTACTTCATGAGAAACAATTTGTTTTCACAGCTTCCAAGATGCCAAGTGCTTCTTCCATCCAGCTGATTGTTTGGACCAACAACACTCAAACCATCAGGCTTAAAGCACAAAGTGCGTCTGTGAGCTAACTTTTATATTAACAACTTTAAATGACAAGAAAACAGCAAATCCTCATATTGAAGAAGATCAAAGCAACACAGTTGTGTCAGCTGAAATGAACAGAATCAGCTGTGGCAGATCAGAGGTGTAACCTCAACACTTCATTCACTCTGTGCAGCGACCATAACAACAAACTGTGTTTTCATTCATTTCACTGAACTTTCTCTCTAGTATCAGCTCCTCTGTGACTCTCATCATCTTGCTATTTACTAGGGATGAGCGAGTACAGCACTATCTGTATCTGTATCTGTATCTGTTTACCCATTCACATTATCTGTATCCATATCTATACTCATAGGGGGCGGGGGCTAAACCAGAAGTGGGCGTGGTTTAACCGGAAATGGGTGGGATTTAAATCTGTACATTATTTTAAGTGAAAACTATTAGAACAGCCTCAAAATTGAGATTGAAACCAATGTTTTTTTTAACACAACAGTAAAGTAACTGCAGTGTCTGCAGTGTCCCTGAGGACAGCTGAGTGGAGGACAACAAAAAGACCAGGGTGCAGGAAGTGACTGACGGAGACGAGCTGTTTCCAGCTCTGTCTTGTCAGATGCACCGTGTACTGATGAATTAACTTCACTAAGAAATTTTAAACAGCAGACAAACTGAAAGAGTCGAGCTGAAGAAAACCTCCAAACCCTGACCTGAGTGGAGGCTGAGGCAGTGACCCACACCACACCAGCTGTTTCCAGCTCTGTCTCTGGTCACATGCACCGTACGTTACCAGATAAGTTCAC
>OOFC01046926.1:0-16356 GCA_900323345.1 Pseudochromis fuscus
CTGTTTTGCACAATAACAGAGAAATCGTCCTCAACTCCACTTCCTCGTCCGACTCCAACAGAGTCTCGGTGTACGTGGATCATCCTGCAGGCACCCTGTCCTTCTACAGAGTCACCTCTGACTCACTGATCCACCTCCACACCTTCCACTGCACCTTCACTGAACCTCTTTACGCTGGGTTTGGGTTCTTGTTTGGTTTCAGAGTCTGCCCAGGTTTCTCAGTGTCTCTGTGTTCATTGTAGAGTCTTTGATGTAGAAGAAGACTAAAGCAGCATCCAGACTGACATCAGCCCTGCATGAAAAAAAACGCAGCTGCCTCATTTATTTAAATACAGCCTGTGTGGTGGTCCAGCAGAGCTGCAGCTGGCTCTGGTAGAAATTTTGAGACTACACAACCTCATCTGACAAAACGCTGCAATGGTCAGTCAAACAGTGAAGTTTTGAAAACCGTGTGTTCTTGTACTTGTCTCAGAAACAGATAAAATAGTTTCTTTGTGATAAATCATGAGTCAAAATAAAATCATGACCCTGAAACAACACGTTCCCACCGCTGGGTAGTTTTAATGCAGGACTGTTTTCTATTGATGCTTGCTTCTCTGAGAGGCTGGACATATGCACAGCTTTGTTCCCACATCACTGCTGACATTTAGGAGAATCCCGGTGGTGCCCTGACCCAGATATGTTAGTTATTGTTATTATTGTTATCAGTATTATTCTTTTGCCAACACACCTGTTGTTGTTTTTTTTTTTTAAATTACCACTGCAGACATATATGATGATGTGTCTTGTTTTGGTCTCGTAAAACAACATACTGTCACCAAAGTGTTGGCCTTGTCTTTGCTGAATGCAGCAACTGTCACAGATCACTGTTAAGTCCTGCTCTGAGGTAGGAGCATTTGCACTTCAAGTTTGTAAATATTTTATTTAATTTTTTTAACCATTCTTACTAAATGTGTCACATGTAATCATTTCATAAATACAGGTTGACTTTATGCCATTTTATGTGAGTCCCGTGCACCTGCCCAAACCTTTATCTTTGTAGCAGTTTTTGACTAACCTGTGAAAACATCTCATATATAAACCTGTGAATAAACATTTATTTCTGCAAATACATATTTTTTTACTCTTCAAATTTATTATTTCTTGTCTGCTTCTAAAGATGCAACCCGAAAAACTGACAATGACACAAAATATTATAAGTAATGTTGCCATCTGTGCAGTGTGACAAACTACAGAAGAATACAGAGTCAAAGGTTTATTGTTTTGTATCAAGCTGAACACTGTTTGGTTTTTCTTGCTGGAGCTTTAAGATTACAGTGGGTTGAGAGCTGGGTTAGGAACCGGAGGGTCACTAGTTGAAGTCCCAGCTTGGACAAAGCATGGTGTGTAGACTGGTGGTTGGGGAGGCACCGGTCCCCCTCCGGGGTGCTGCTGCTTCTTCTTGAGTCTCCATGTCAGTTCATAAATATTTGGGAATATTTGGAGGACATCGTTTAGTCCCCCTTTTTAAAAACGGCTATTGTAGTCTGCTAATTTAAGGACATGGTCCCTTATAACAATGCACCAATGAATCACAGGTTGAATCTCATCCATTCCAATGACCTTGGTGAGAGAAACATTTCCACTGAGGATGTCAATATTTTTCAGAGGCTTATCAAAGTGTTCCTCCCACCGTCTAAACATCATCCTGGGAACATTCTGGGATGTTCTTGGGAACATTTGAGATACTTGAGTGAATGTTTATTAATAATACACAGCTGCATGAGTGTTAAATGTTTGGAGAACCTTTTTGCTTTAAATTGTTGTCAAGGAAAACCAAAGCCAGTTTGATTAAATTTTGATACTAAACGTGTGACACTGCAGTGTAATAACATATCTATACCACTACTAAATAATACTACATCCATACTAAATGTTGGTTAGAGCAAGTATAACATTATTTCATTACTAATAACAAGGATCAGACCATACCTGATTCAACTGGTGGAGGCTTTCCTGCCAACACACAGTCAACACTCGATATGAAAACTTTGTATTTTTTTTATTGAGAATAACGACAGATTTACAATATAGTGCATATACATTTACTTACAGCACGTGCCCCACAGGAAGGAAAAACTTTGTTTTAATCTAAAAGGCTGCATACAACAAACCAGCTGATGAGTAAACGTGGAGAATTTCTCTCCCATTTAGCACTAATGACTGGGTTAATAAAGCAGATCATTGTGAGTGGTGAACTGCAGGTAATACAAGTAAAAGGGTATTTCTGGTGTGTCTTTAACTCTATGTCTATGGTGACATACAGGGCAACACATATCCAGCAAGGATGGTACAGTTACAGTTTAAACATGAAAAAGGTAAAAATGTAACAACTTCGATAAGAGAAAATAAATACAGCTGTTTTTAAGTTCCCGGGCATGTAGAATATTTATGGTTTTAAACAAAATGGATTATAATTACAGTTAAAAAAGGGCCAAAAGAAGAGAAAAGTCCCATCAAGTAGAATTCCATGGCGTCCAGCTTGAATTGTCAGCATCCTGGTGAAAGTGAAACCACCACAAACGATGATCAGGATCCGAACAATCTGTGTGGAGTGAAGACATTCAATTAGTTAGAAAAGGATCAAGCTGGATCTCAACATTTTGTGGAATCCAGGCCAGAAAGAGTTAAATCTGTTTGCCTGAAACTGTATTAGTGTGGTGTTTCAAAATAAAGCACTTGGTTATTTTCCTCTTTGTATATTCATGTTGTAGTAGCTCAAGCTTGCATCCTATCACACCCTGTTGGGCTTTTGTGATTTCCTCCATCTTTCAGAATACCTTAATAAAACATCTTATAAGAAGTCCAAAATCAACAGTGCAATAATTCATTTCTCATAATTTTTTGATTGGGATTTCTTTGCCATTACTACTTTACTGTGGCAAAATGCTCAGTAATTTCCGAAAAGCAGCAGACACTGCAGAGCAGGACACTGCAGTTTCAAGCAAATACCACAGACAGGAATAAGTAAAGAGTTTGTTAGATACCAACTTTAGCCATGAAGTAATAAATATTTGTTGTTCAGCAGGATGGGATATGTGTGGATGTCACAAAGTGTTCATGGTAAGAAACGTGTCACACGGTGCAACAGTGACTCATTGAAGTTCTTTACAACAGTGGAGCTTTTAGACACAAAGGAAGCTTGTTGTTAAACCTTAAATGGTTTCTGTATCTTGGGGGAATACTGTCAGGCCATGAGGGGAGGGGCATTTGTAGATGCACAATGGCTGCCTGTCCAAGTTATTTTATGCAGATAATAATATAAAGGTGTGTTATGGAAATTTTTAATGCATCCATTGATTAATATATATTTAAATATACATTTTATTTACTACACAAATCATGAGAGAAAAGTAGGTTATTATTGGTTCATAAAGCCTTTCAAAAGTTGGCACAACAACTATAAAAAAACAAGTAAATGTAAAATAAAGGATATTGTTTGTGATACATCAGAACAAAGTAAAGAATCAGTTACCTACTAACTTTATGTGTGCTTGTACATTTGAGATTAAAGATGAGGTTCAAAAAGAAAAGTCACTAGTGCTAGGGGGTATCAGTCAGGATGCATATCAGCCACGTTTCTTTACGCACATTTATTTTTCAAAAATTACACAGCACTTTAGAAGCGGGAACAAAAAACACACACGGGCTGAGACTACTGCTGCAATGTGACAAGACATCAGAAAAGAGTGAGGGAAAGAGTGAGCAGGGTAAAAGTAGGGAGTTACCACCTGTGATTAAATGAGAAAAGGAAGAAAAAGAACCAAGTCTGAACACTGAAGACTGATCTTTAGCCATATGAATAACACTTGTGAGAAAATATAAGTTACTGTTGGTTTTGTCTTTTGGACAGAAACTCCCACCAGCACAAGAATATGAAGTGTCTCTCGAGATATCTTTCACCATCACTTTCATTTATGTGTGTTACTCACAGGATCATGCAGAACATGATGAAGACATTCCACAGAGCGATGAAGATCCGAAAGTATCGGAGGCTGAGCAGGAACTCTCTGATGTTGTCACCTGAAAGACACACTGGTCATCATGTGGGAACAAAAACTACAAACATGCCCGAGTATAGACGCTCGTTTTTCCACAGTTTTGAATCTGTTACTCTAACACAGGGCCGTACACACCTGTTGTCGGTCCTCTGGATTCATCTCCAAACCCCTGTGACTCCTTCCTTTTGCTGTAAAACATCCACAGTTAACACGATGCTCTGTTGATTTCACACCGTTGAGTTTAAACCAGCTGACTGTGTTATAATACTCACAGCTTGAAGTTCAGCACAGCCCCTGCGTTCACCAGTAAAGTCCTGGAGCAGAGAGACACACTGTTTACTGACAGCTGATTTTGAGTGATTGAGTGTGTTTTACCTGCTGAGCTGGCATTAGCACAGAGCTAGTTAGCGTTGTTATTTAGCATCACACACCGCCATCCAGGTATTAGAAGAGAGCACAGTAACACACATACAACACCTCAGATAAATAAAAATGGAATTGGTGTAAATAAAATTCGTCAGGTTTGTAGAATTACCCGAATATCAACAGATCCGCAATCATCTTGTTCACATCACATCACACAGACGCCTCACTTCCGTGTTCAGACACGCAATCAGGAATGTGACCAATCACATTGCAGCATACCGACAGGTTGTAATTGGGTTTTTATGACCAGTGTTTAGACTACGAGGTGCAGCCTTAGGTCTAGCTCCACTGATCAAATGATTTTATCATTTTTAGTTCGAAAAGTATGCGACAGTTACAGTTAGCTGAACGGATTCTCACTCCGAATATGTTGGGTTGTTTTAACCCAAAACTAGGTCATTGTTGGACTACCTACGCTGGGTTAATTGTTTTTAATCTTTAAAAAATGTTATAACTTAATATTTTGGTGTTTTACACACAATTTTGTTGTTTTGTGTTTTTTTTAAATAACAAATGTTCCTGTTTTAAGCCAAACTTTGTTTTAATCCAAAACTTGTTTTTAGCTAACATTTTGTTGATTTGACCCCAAATTGTGTCATTTTAAAGTTTTGTAACCAACATTTAAAAAACATGTAGGCTATCATTAACTGTATAGTGTGCACATTGTGTTTACAGTAGTAATAATATTAATATTACCATTATAATGGTAAATGAGTTATTTCAATTTTCATTTTGTCTATAATTTTTTTAATCAGTGTTTACAAAAGCAGTCATTCAAGTACCCATTAACCCACGTTATTCTAAAATGTATGTTTAACCAAACAATGCAAAACAAGAGCTCTGTTTGAGATCTGCAATCCCAGCTTGCAGTCAAATCAAACACTTCAAACCTGTAGATATAACATCTGTAAATATATTTTATTTGAACTTAAATCAATAAATCAAACCAATCAATATAAAAAACGGGCTTTGGTGCAGAATTTAAATAGAGAGAGATGCTGATTTGTTTAATTACACTTCCTAAAAGGCTAGTGAGATTGAAAGTGACCATGCTCCTCATTTGTTTCCCAGCTCCTGAAAAACAAGTTTCCAATTGTGTGACTTTGAGTCCCCCTAGTGGAGATATAAATCCTTGCTCCTAATATTATTTATAAGAATTACAAGGGGAAAAAAATGACAAAAATAATACATTAAATTATTTTCTTTTTTTAGGCTACATAAAATTGTGTTGCTGGAATTTAAACAGGTTTGATATCACTGTGTAATCCACCTCCACAGCTCTGCATCAGCAAGACGAATGTAAACAAACCCCATGTTGGGATTAAAGCTATGAGTCAGCCTCGGTGCAGGATCTGATCCGGACTGTGGGATGTTTTTATGAAACCAATCCACAAGCGTGTGTCAGAAACATACATGGACACGTGTCTCGGGCTTTGTTTCTCCTCCAAGCTACATTAACCCCCAGCAGCGTCTTGTGGCCCGGCTGAATAATGATGCTGCTGCTGAAAAAGACCGGAGGACAAGGCTTTTGTTTGTGTGTTCAGTTGTGAAGCAGCTGAAACCTCCTGTCGCCTGAGAAAGCGGAGCAGCTGGCACGGAGCGCAGATGAGGATGATGATGATGCTGAGGCTGTGGAGATGAGTGGTATTAATAGGAGGGCTTGAGTGTCACAGTCTTTCACTGTCGAGACCGGGGTGGTTTGGTGGTGAGTCGGTGGACCGGGCTGGGGGGGCTTCCGATCCAGACTGCGCAGTTGGAATAAAAATAAAAGACAAACAAGCATTTGCTGCGTCTCACACAGACAACATGGAAAACGTGCTGGCAGTTCTTAATCTGGGCGATTTTGCCCAAGTTTTCTCCAAAATGGGAATGTTTCCTGTGTTTGATCTCGCCTATTACATCGTGTCCATCCTCTACCTCAAATATGAGCCAGGTGAGTATGCTGCACACTTGTCTGTTTGCGTTTGTTTTTCCAGGAAATTCATGTTTTTACTTTACTTGTTATTTGACAAATATGACAATTTAGGACCCATGCCGAAAGCTGCGTGGCAGGTGCGCACCAGACCTATGCGTAAACACGCACTTATTTTGAAAAACACTCTGTTAAAAACATATGTAGAATAACATATTTTCATCACACTCAAACACTCAAGGGCTAAGAAATAATGACTCGGATGGAAGATTAATAACTGACATTTTATTGTTATTTTAAGGCATTTTTTGGTCTAACTACTCTACATTGCCTGCATACCCCTACAAGGACTTTCAGTTGCTGTTATCTCTATAGTGTCCTATCCTTATAAAGCATGACCTGTTACATAAACTCCACCAGCAGCTCTGCAGCTTTGCTTGCTTCATGTGAGGGAATGTCTGCAGCAGCCTGACCTCATTTACTCTGTGGGAAATCACTGGAGTAGATTAAACCGCTCTGCGTTGGATAAAAGCTTCATATTTTCCAAGATTTAACTCCTTTGACCAACTAAGCCTGAGGTGGATGAAACCTGAGAGACGGCCTGTGCATACCAGCAGCTTAAGCAATAAATAGAAGAGCCTGAAATAGAGTCAGTGGGCCCTCAGAAGCCCCTCTGCTGCACACTTGTAGACTGGTGTGTGTTATTTACACACTGCACGTTAAATATGAAATAAGCTGTGGAGCTAACAGCTAACATGACCTTATTGTCCCAGACAGCCTGCAACCTTTAAAAGAACATTGTTTTTCACCTTGAAGTAAAAGTTCACTCTCACATGAAAGTTCAGTCGTTGTCTGTTCAACAGGGCAGGAGCTCCATAAATTATAAATGGTGCCTGAGATGTCCATTGAAGTTCTTCAAAACAGCTTGTACAACTTGTGTGTTTTAGGAGGTTGGAGCAAAAAATGTAGTCTTTATTTTATTATCTCACTGCAGATAAACCTATGGCCTCCCAAGATGTGATAGTTTGTCTTTTTAAAAATCCAAATATGCAAGTATGGAGAAAGTTACTGAGTATTCTGTGTTCTGTTAATCTACAATATGTCTGCAGGAGTTTGTTAGAAAGTGACATGAATGTGAGTAAAATAATGAATGAAGCTTTGTTTGTAATTAACTATTATTGCATCTAAAGTCTAAGTATCATCCACAAAAAGGGAACTCAAATCATTTTACACACTTAAGTCTATTTCCGGGTCTGAAGCTGTTTGTGGCTCCAAAGACAACAAGTGATGTAACTGGATTCAGCATCTGTCAAAGCTAAAGACTACAAGTTGAAAACAAGTCTGCAGGTGTGGAGCTGGAAAAAAGGAAACTGCTTGAGGCTCATTAGCCACTACTAACTAGCAAAGCAAACCCAGATCTCCATGTGAACTGTCAGAGTTCAGTTGCACTGTGGGTTAATGCAGGTGTCAAGTTTTTTGACAAGACAAAACAGAGACAGGATGTTATTGCTGCTGGATCAGGTTAGATTTTCTTATTTAGACGTTCACTGTCAGTCTAAAATCATAACAGTCACAACCGCAAAAGTTTTAACAGTGTCAGAAATTACATCAGTCTGTGTTTGTTCCCTCATAACATCAGAACTCAGTCTGACTGTCATATGTGGATGACTTCATCACAATCTTATTTTCATATCCAAAATTTTACAGTCAAATGACTCATGCTGCCAACGTTTGTACGACCAGCCTATGTTCACCTTTCACTACATGTGTCTGTGTGAAGAGTTCACACCACATGTTAGAAGATCACATGAATGAGTTTTCTGTGTGGACACAAGTGGAAGAAGGAGAGACAAGTGTGGGGTCAAAGGTCAAGGCAGGCCTCACAGTTACAAGGCAGGGGGAGCGGCTGAGCAGAGTGTATTTATAGGGCGGCATTTCTCTGGATCCGATTGCTTTCAAAATGAGCGCCAGTCGCACCACGACACCCTCACCCACCTGTTGTTGGAGATTTGTGCTCAGGTCTCCATTTACTGTATGTCTCCAACAATGTGGTAACACTGAGGAGTCTCTAGCATCATAGATATACATATACATACATATACACAGTCTTAACATTATGTGTTTATTTTGCATGTCAAGGTGAAACAATTTTAATATTGCATGCATTTGACAGCTTTGATCACAAGTTACCTTTATAGATGAGGGTTTTATGCAAAGGATAAGATCACTTTATTAAATTTGCAAATATTACCAAAAACAATATAAAGCCATTAAACCACAATCACCCACAAAATCAGAAGTGCTGCTGGCAGGTATATGTTAAATAATACACATAAATATAATGAGGAATCTTACTTCTGATATATTTTATTGCCAATATTTCTGTACTTCATTAACAATGAAAGTACAAGTTGGAATGGTGAATTTTTACTTCACTTCTTTTCTACTTCTTTTGAAAACTTTCTTCTTCAGTTTCAGAGTGTGTTATAACATTTATACCACGGCTGCTCAGCTGTCTTTGGTCTCCTTTGAAGTCGGCTTGACACACAGATTACTTTGTTTCTCTTGTAACAGTTAATTATAGCAAAGAATGAAAGCCTAAACGTTTTTCCAGAGTCAAACTGGAAACACTTGAAGTGTTTTGATGCACAATATTAATGGTTAGGGGCCACCAGCCGTTCCCACCCACACCATTTGTCTATCCTGCCTCAGAGGTATAAAATGTTTTTATTATCACATGTCAGAGAGTTCTAATTATTCTGATATTAAACGAATAATAAATACAACACGACAAACTATAAATAGCTGCTCAAGTTTCCTTTAAAGACTTGTTAGTCAACTCATAACTGTCAGTGTGTAGTCGTCTTGAGTCAATATTAGTGTAGGATGAAAAGGCGTATTATCAGGGCGTGAGCTGAAATGTTGGGCTGGGTGTAGACAAAGATACAGTTCACACACACACAAGGGCTCCAGAGATAATATTTGAAAATGGCAGCTACAGTTTTGTTTGTAAGAGCTGACAGAAAGTTTTAAAAATGAATATTTCTGGATATAAGTTCAATTTGATTTGTGTGATTTCCAAATAAGAGTTTTCTTTTTGTTTCAAGAAGGAACAAATGTATGAAATAGCAGGCAGACTATTTGGATTTAACAAATCATCAATAAGAAGGCTGTAATGAAATATGCTTATTGTTAATCATCCATCCATCCATCCATCCATCCATCCATCCACGCAGGCCATGATAAAGAAATCAATGCCACATCATCACACTTATAAGTAATAATAATTTCATTCATTATTATTTTTAAAATTCAAATTAGGAGTAAATGAAATATTTTGAAATGGATGGCATGTATTTACCAGTGTATTACCACTGGGAGTCGCCAAAGTGTGATTTAGTCTTTTTTCTTGTTTGTTGAATTTATTTACCTGCAATTAACCATTTTTATACATTGCTTTATTAATAAATATAATTCAATAAATAAACAACTGAGCATGTGAAAATGTTACTAGTTTTCACTACTAGTGATCATGTTAGCTTTAAGTCAGGAAAAAATGTCAAATAAAAAAGCTTCTTCAGCCTTCATCAGCCTCTGACTTCACACACACTGAACGTCCCTGCTGTTTCGTTTTCACGCCGTTCATTGTGCTCACTGACAGCTGGTCCTGTGTGTTGCAGGCTCGGTGGAGGTTTCTCGCAGGAGTCCCGTGGCCTCCTGGCTCTGCGCCATGCTCTACTGCTTTGGTAGTTACATCCTGGCAGACATCATGCTTGGAAGCAGTCCCCTCGACTATTTCCAACACAACAGCCACATCCTGCTGGCCTCAGCTGTCTGGTGAGAAAATCCCCAGAACGACTTCAGTCTTCACAGGGGAAGAGACTCAGTTTCAAGGTCACATGCGGATAAATCTGCTTTTTTTTTCACTTTTTGGACGGCCTGTGTAAAACTAAAGCAGTCCCTCTGTTGCATTGCTTGGTCCATCAGGTCCTTAAACATGTGGTCAAGAGACCAAATGCTATCAAGGACCTGAGATAATGTAGCTTTTTTAGTGGTTTTATAGTTTCTGTGAGGAAGGTTTATTGGCAGATTTTAGTATTTTTAGACTCTATATTTGAATTTGACAAATACAAATAAGTAAAGCAGGTGTATAGTTTCACATTAACTGTGACTATTTCCATAAATGACACAATACATTTGAGCGTTTAAGTGTAATTTTTACACGCCATTCATCTCGATAAGTGTCTGCCGTCAACATGTCTGAACACGGTAATGCCAGATATTAGTGGAAAAGACTTTTTGTGTGATTTAATCCTTCAATCTTTTATATCGTACTCTCCAAACGCAGGTACCTCATCTTTTACTGTCCGCTCAACCTCTTCTATAAATGTGTGGCTTTCCTGCCCGTCAAGCTGGTGTTGGTCGCCCTAAAGGAAGTTGTCCGCACTCGTAAGATTGCAGCCGGTGTTCACCACGCCCACCATGCCTACCACCACGGCTTCTTCATCATGGTGATCGTTGGATATGTCAAAGGTTGGATTACCTGTGTGGATGTGTTTATGCAGCATGACAGGGCATACAGGGTGTCCATAAAGTCCCTTTATGTTAAAAAAAAAAACCCTTTACATTTCTCCTATGGGTGCCCACAGCAAAGGAAGGTTTAACAGTACCTCTTCTCAACAGACCTGAAATACAAAAATACAATGTGATTACTAACTGTCATAACTACTGAGTACATAGAATATACCTGATTAAGATATCTAATCAATTGCCTTTGTAATATGTTTATTATTAAATTGTAAAGGGACATCATGGACACCCTGTATATTTTATGTAAATGACATTGAAAATGAATACTACCTGAAATGGGTTTCATTTTTACAATTTGTTGTTTACACTTGTTACCAATTGAAAGATGATAAACAGCTGTTACAAACATAGACTGTATATAGAAATGGAGGAAACAACTGCGGCTCAAAAATGAGGCCAATACAGAAGACGATAAAAGTGTAATACTCCCAATGGCCACTAGATGCTGGCTACAAATCTCTCCATTTTTTCCACAAGTCATTCTGATGTCATTAGCTAAAGTCAGCTCTTCTCCTCAGTGATCTGCTGGTAAAAAAACCAATCATTAAGTAGATATTAGGACTGTAAACATGGTATAATAGGGGGCGTGTTCAGTTTGATTGACAGCTCCAGTCTCATGCACTTTGGGTAGTGTGCTCAGGTTCAAGCATCAGACCCGACCTCTCACTCCTCCCTTCATATCCAAATATGGTCACTTCTGGCTCCAAACAGGCAACACGATAATGTTCAAATCTCCTGGCTTCAAAATGTGAGACCACAAAGCAGTCACCATGACATCCCTTCTACAGTACAGTCTCTGGTCAGACACTACAATTTACCTTAAAGAAAGATGACCTGCTAAGCACTAACGAAGTGACACACATTTGTTGATCCTTTATTATTTTTTACTTGGAACCTTGTGGCAAATCTGACGACACTTGTTATGACAGATGCTTCACCCTAAACATAGATTCGTAGTATAGCTTTCTGTGTCGCTGACTAACAGGTGCATTCAGTGACGGAGAGCAACCCTATCAGTTCACAGAACAGCAGCCAGATTTACACATGCATATGTGCATGCCTACAGGGACAGATTACCAACAAATGGCCCACAGAAGCTCTGGCCTGAAGTATTTAAAAAAAAAACAAAAAAAACTCAGGAATGAATTTGACTAAAGTGACATGAGAAGAGCAGAAGTCCAGGATTGTTTAAGCTCTAATGTGAGCCCTGCTTTATCATTGATTTGAGGGAAGTGGAAATTCTTTAGGACCTTTAAAATTTGCTAACACTTTATTTGTCTTAAATAAACACAGTAATATCAGAATAGATAATATTCCATCAGATAAACTGTGCACAGTCCGGTATGGGTCCCAGTTTAATCTGAGTACTGACCAACTAC
The DNA here is from genome assembly GCA_900323345.1 of Pseudochromis fuscus. NCBI lineage: Eukaryota > Metazoa > Chordata > Actinopteri > Pseudochromidae > Pseudochromis > Pseudochromis fuscus. The sequence continues at coordinate 12,348 of OOFC01046926.1, forward strand.
TACTACTCAGCAGGATACTTGATTTATTATTGTTACTAGAAAGCACTCAGACAGCACAACCTCTGTCCAGGCGTAATACAGCTGTACTCTTCTGGTGAAGCAGCAACACTGTGTTGAAACTTTTAAAATCTATTTGTTCCTTGGGAAACCAAATGAAATGTTCAAATGTGACGGAGCAAAAACAACAGTTATTTTACTGTTGCACAAAAATTATAAACCCCATTAATCCTTCAGTTCTTTACTGTGAAACTGCTCTACTGTCCTGGCTTTAGTAGTGAGGCCCTGCAGGCATTCCTGTAGAAAAACCAAGAAGCTAGATAAGAGCAGTCACATGAAACACAGCCTTTTTTTGTCCTCATTTTTTCCGCCATCTATTTTTAACTTCCCAGGATCTGGAGTGGCTCTTATTTCCAATTTTGAGCAGCTGCTGCGTGGTGTGTGGAGGCCCGAGACCAACGAGATCCTCAACATGTCATTGTGAGTGTGTGAAGGAAAATGTACTCATCAGTGCCTCGTCAAACATGTGGCAGAAAGTGTTAAAAAAAAAAAAAATTCACAGAACTACGACTTAAAGGGGATTTAAATAGAAAAGATGGGACACAAAACACAGTCAACCAGTTTGAAACTTCAATCAGGTTTGCTGAAGTCACTCATGTTTTATGAATGCAGTTCCCCCTGGTGGTGACATCTAAACATGACAGGTGAAACTTAAACTTTGATTTAACAATAGCTCAGAAAAACACTTTCAAAACCTGAAACACTCTGCTAAAATAATTTATCAATATTCAGTTAAAATTGTAATAAAACAGCAGGTTTACACACTTTGTTTCTGTTTCATATCTCTGCTGCAGTCAGATGTGTTACTCTCAGTTTGTTGTTTCATCTCGACAGCCCAACCAAAGCCAGTCTGTATGGAGCCATCCTCTTCACCATGCAGGAGGCTCACTGGCTGCCAGTGTCCAAGAGCACCCTCATCCTCATCTTCACCCTCTTCATGGCCACGACTAAGGTACAATCAGCGCTGAATTATCCAGGTCCAAAAGAGGCATATAAGAGGATGAATTTCTTTCTTCATGAACAAATTGCATGACTACAGCAGAAATAAAACATTTGTAGTCACAAATTTGTAGAATCAGGATTTTTTTTCTTTTTTTAATTATATTTTTTGGCCTTATTACTTTTATAAATAGAGAACAGTGGAGCGAGACAGGAAATGTGGGTAGAAGAGTAGGGGAATGACATGCAGTAAATTGAACCCATGGATTCGAACTCATGACCGCTGCACCGAGGACTATGTCACACCTGCTTTGTCCCCCTTCAAGCATCCTAACAAAGTCTGATCTCTTCTGTCTTCTCTCAGGTGGTGATGACTGCCCGACACTCTCATGGCTCCCCCTTCGCCCTAATCGAGTCCTGGATTTGCCATCTCCTGTTTGGCTCTCCTCTGGGTGGCGGTGAGGAGGACCACCATCATGCCGCCGCCCCGTCTTCTCCTCTGAAAACTAAGGAGGAGCTGAGTGAAGGTGCTCGCAAGAGGAAGGCCAAGAAAGCCGAGTAGGACGCCATGCTGTACCGATGAAACTGCATCTGACTCGCCCTCATGGCCTCTGCATGATGGGACTTCCCATTCCTTTCTAAGGAAAGGGGCAGTTTGATGTTTTTGCCAAATGAGACCCTTTCTATTAGAGCGACATGGTGCTTTCTACATTTACACGAGGACTCTGTAAATACCACAGCAAATGTTTTACTCCTCAACCCAACCTGGACATTTTAACCCTATTTATTTATGTGTCTGTGGACATCTGCATCTGTGCTCGACACTGTGTGGTGATCCATGTTTAGGAGCTGCAGGGTCACCTTCGGGCGGCCGCTGTTCCACATGAGTAGTTGTGTTCCTGGGTGTAAGTGGTTTTTCTTTTTCATCCACCAAACCTCTAACCTAATTCAGAAAGAAGCAGAAAATACAAATTCTCAATCAGATGTTGAAATGTGAATAAAGCATTATGTGGAAGGACATTGCAGCTTTTTACACTAAGATGAAAACAAATTCGTACCTTTAAATAAAATCAAGAGAAACATTGTGTCTCTGTGCTGTCATTTATAACTTATATGTTAACTTGCTGATGAGTATGTGGACATTTCATCTCCACTTTAGGTCCAGTTGATTAACATTAAACAATATGAACTGTGGTTTTACTTATTAAAACATCAACAATTACTATTGTGATGAGTTTAAGTATAAAGAATATTCCAGAAGATCAGACACATCTCAGCTTTTAAGTAACTTTAAACATGGTTTAACATTTTTAATTCCAATTTTCTTTTCATTAATATTTAGAGATCATAAAATTAACAAAATACTATGGATCATAGGATCATAGACTGTAGGTAGAAATGAAAAAAGCTCAGTCAATACATTTTTTCCAGAAGTCTTTTGGATGTCAGTCAGTCATGTTCTGTACCTGCTTTATCCAAATTGGGTCGCAGGGGTCTGCTGGAGCCTAACCCAGCTGTTGACGGACGAGAGGTGGGGCACACCCTGGACAGGTCCCCAGCCTATCACAGAGCTAACACAAATATAAACAACCATTCACACTCATACCTGTGGTAAATTTGCCTAACAAACATGTCTTTGAACTGTGGGAGGAAACCGGAGTGTCCAGAGAGGCGCAGTGAGGCGACAGTGTTAACCATTGCACCACTGTTCCTTCCTGTCTTTCAGATGTCATTAGCTAAAATAAAATCTTCTTATTAATGATCTTTCAGTAATTTTAAGGGAAAAACAAAAATTGATGAAGTAGGTATTAGGCTTCAAACAGATGCAGATTTAGGGGTGTGGTCAGTTCTCCAATGAGACCAGCACTGACCTCCAGTCTCATGCAGTGTCCTCAGGTTCCAGTCCTCCCTTCATATCCAAATATGGTCACTTCTGGCAACTAACACGGTGACGTTCAAATGACAAACTCCTGGCTTCAGAATGCGAGTCCACAAACCAACACGGGTAACATCATGTTAGCGTAGTCCATTCTACAAGCTGTCTAAGGTTAGGATTATACTAGTGATTCACAACTTTTTGGTCTGTTTACCCTAACATAAAATCATTGTGAAGTTAAGTAATTTTGTTTGTTGAGTATTTAATTGTATTCATGACATTAATTGCTTTATGTTGTTTGGTAATGGGCCACTCCATTTTTCATTTTAGATTCCCAGAGTATCTCATTGCGCTGATGCTTGTTTCTCTGCAGTAATGTAGCCAGACTCCTATTCTTACCAGTGATGTAGTCTAGTTTATTGTAGTGGGTATACTGTGATTTTTACAATCCCAGCCTCGTACACCCCCATCCTGGAGCAACATCTGTCCAGCAGCACCCCTCCCAGAGCAGTAGGTGCTCTAAAACAGCCCCACATACCCCCCACCACACTCATTAATGCATAAAGTATACGCACCCACATGTAATTGAGATCAGGAAAGACTGGTTATGTATTATATGTAAATGTATTGTAAGCAATATAAGATGTATAACAGTCATTAACAGCTGGACTTTAATTAACCACTGAACAGCCAGTGACAAGACAAGACAAATAAGTTTCAAATAAAGAAAAATTTATGAATAAATAAATAACAATATACTTACATAAATAAAATTTCAGCAATCAAGTGCAAAAAATCATGTAAACAACACAAATAAACTTCTCTGAAGCTTGAAAAGGCACTAAAGTAACTGATTTTTAACCAGCTTTGTATCATTACAACATCAGTAGTATCAGAAAAATATAAACAGTCTGTAAATAGTCCTGCACAAATTCTCTTCACAGTCATCAGGCTCCCTAAAGCTAGCGTTAGCTGCAGCTGTAATGTCCCCAAAGCAGCAGTAGTAACAGAGCAAGCAGCAGACTTACTGAAACACTGGAACTGTGTCATTTGGTACTATTGCTGTACCAAGTCAAGGTGTCCTCTCGTGCGTGCTACAACTTCACTGTTTCCTTAGTTGGGTCACCTGCCTCGGCT
>OOFC01046929.1:0-12247 GCA_900323345.1 Pseudochromis fuscus
AGTATATATTTTTTTCTCAACCCATTAAGGTAATCTTCTTTATCTAGACTGTACAATATATGTATATATGAGTAATCATGAGGGACAAAAGCAACAAAAATAAATACTTTTTCACTATGTCACCTTTCAAAGTACTATATCTATGTACATTTATATAAATTTTTCCTTAGCTTATTGTGAATGGTAATAAATTATTACATTATTAGCTAAAAGTTATTACGTTATTGGTTCAGGACTTTTATTACGTTATTGGCTTATTACATTTCAAAAAGGGTAAATTTATTAGGCACGTAATCTGTCCCCGCAAACACGCCATTTTTAAATCTTCGGCAAACCGTGCAGACCTGTTAGAAATCCTGCCCCATGGACTCAGGACGAGGTGCAAACCTTTCTGTCATTAGTCGCCGATGAGAAAATTCAGCAGGAGCTGGACGCTGCAGTCAGAAACGAAAGAATCGCATAAAGATGATGTCACGAGTGACGGCCAGCTACATGGAGGAGGGACGATCCTCAGCAATGTAAATGCAACCGAGGGGGGCCGATCCCGAGCGATCCGAGGCGAAGCGAAACGAGTAGGTACCAGTGTAAATGCGCCATTATTTACATCCAGCATCGAGGGGCGTGGGGAGATACACACACGTCCGCGTCATTTATCAACTCCTATTTTTCCTTCCAGTCTGACAGCCTGCAGTCCTGTCCACAATTCTCCCTCTAATTAATTTGTTTCACGTTTTAGTCTGAAAGTTCAGCTGTCGGAGGTGTGCGCTCGATGCTGCTGAAATTGTTTGTCGATGCACAGGAGTGCTTCAGAGCCTCTCTCTCAGGTGTGTGGTAGCTCACACACACACAGCGACACACACATGCAGACTCAGGGTCCGAGGAAATGTGTGTGTTGAGTTGTAACACTCCCAAATGGCTGAACATGCTGTGTCATAGTTCCCTGTCAGGCCCTGAGCGCTCCAGCAGGCAGCTAATGCCTTGAAGAAATGGGCTCCCGAGCTCAACATTAATCCCTACAGCATTTCTGTCCTCACTTCCCTCCTTCCTCGCTGTCAGAGCAAATTTAATGTGACACATATTCACAAGAACACGGGGCCTTGTAATTGTTGGAGCTGGAGTCGTGATAACGGCGGTTAGCCATGTGGTTGTAATGCTGCCTTACCAAAACTTCCAGCAAGTAGGGGCAAATCCTCACTAATGGCTGCGGAGATATGTTCAAAGAGAAACACAATTTCTCAGTTAAATGATGTGTAAAACGGATCCCACACAGGGGATGTTACCCTGTTTTTTCCCTCTCCCTCTCTCTTCTAAGAAGGACCATCTTAGAAGTTCCTGGATCACATCCACAAAGCATTTTCTCACCCATAAATACTGTATCGAAAATATGAAATATACATTTTGCATGGTATTAAATTTAGGATCTCTCTGTGATGTGATGCGCACACACACTGAAGATTTGATCACACTGTTTCAGACAAAGACCAACATTGTTACAAAGTGTCTGTTGAACATTTTTCTTGGTTAGAAGTGTCACAGTAAAACGTACAACATGGTCAAAATGTTGATTATTGTGTAAATATCATGTAAATCCAAATCCGGTATCATCTAAATCCATTACTATGGAGTAATGGAGCATTACATTAATATTGATTTCAATGAAGGTTACAAATGACCTACTGCTTAAAATTGAACAGTGGGATAATTGATCATTTGATGACTGTCAGAACATCCTGCATCCCTTTGCAGTGTAACAAGTGGATTTAAAAAAGTAAATGAATGAGCTGGAAATGAGATGTTCAGCTATATTTTTTATGTATCAATCAATCATTACTGGCTGTTGTTCTCACATATTTCCTGATTTTGTTGAAGTAACTTTAAGAATCAAATCTGCAGGAAGTGGGAAACTCTTGGAGAGTCTTGGTCTCTCCTTTAATAAACAAGCAAGTGATGTATTGAAGAGACAGAGTATGAACAGATGAATACCGTATTTTCCGGACTATTGAGTGCACCTGTCTAGAAGCCGCTATTGAATTTATTCCAACAGTTTCATGTGGTCCACTCTGACCAGATCTGATGTGACGAGGCTAAATGTATCGGCGGCGCGGAGCTTGCTAGCTTGTAAAAAGCTAACAAGCTTCGTGCCGCCGATACATGAGAAACACTGGTGTTTAAGTTCAAAGCAGTAGCGGCTTATAGTCCGGAAAATACGGTATATTTTGGGCAACATCAGAGGATGAGATCCTGTCAAAATAAAATCCAGAAAAATATTATTTGTTATATTAAGTCAATGATTTAAGATCGTGATAATATTTCAACCATGAGGCACCAGTGTTCAGTCAGGATCAGGCCTCGGTGGAGTTTGCTTCAAAATAGCATTAATCTACAAATCTGTTTGTTGCATAAGAGACGTTATTTTATCCATTAATATTCTGGCAAACAGAGATGTGTATTTTTGTGTTGCCCTATTAATTTGTGTTACTTCTCTGGTTGTTTTGTTAGCTTCAGCATGGGATGATATGAGGCCTTGTACTCACAGCAGATTTACCTCACACATCAGTTTTGATATAAACAAAAGTTCAGCTTCCTTCAAGGGGGCGGACATATTTGTGGGAGGGCCATATTTGGCAGCCTTTTTTTTTCTGTCACAGCATGTCCTCAGCATCCAGAGATGATTAATGTACTTTTCACAAAATACTTATTTGTCATCCTTCAGCGCTAGTTATTTGATGATCTGTAGTTAGTGTGGCCTCAGTGTACACTGCACTGAGCCCTCCCTCCTTTATATTTCCCATTACATCAACATATCAGGATTAAGACTGTAGAAGAATCTGATGCCACAGCTGTGTATGAAGAAGGTTCTGACGTTCTAGCGACATATGACGATGTATTATTTATGTATTGTGTATCTGCATTGACACTGACTTGGCTCGTGTTTTGAGCGCCTCTGTGCTCCAGGCTAATGCTGACTTGTGACTGCTCAAGCTGTTAGGTTGAGGAAACACCAGTCAGAGGCGTGAGGGCTCTGCGCTGCTATAACCCCGCTGCTTTTTACTGGACTCTATAAGGGGAGCCATCTATACGAGTTTAACATCTCCCGGTCTGCTGATTGCTATGGACAGCGTGCGTCTTTGAAGTGTGAGGGTGCAAATGTATATGCATGCAGCACCGGCAGCTGTTCACCTTCTCAGAGAGAATAAAATAAATGGAGGAGTAGCTGTAGTAAAACCAACTAATGTGTGAGCTTTGGAAAGCAGTGGGCGAGTGTGAATCTTAATAAAGACTGTGACTATAACAACAGCCTTATTGTTGCTGTTTTATCTTGACTATTAAGTTAAATCCCAGTTTGATGAATTCAATTTATGCAAAGGCCACAAATCAGTTTTTAAGGCTGTGTAAATATAAACAACTAAACATGGAGCAGAAATCAATCAAGCACTTTCCCTTTTATATACCCAACCATAATGCACTGTAAAACCATTGCTAGGTATGTAATTGCTGGATGCCTGTCACACACCTGTCCTCTGTGCCATGGACCGTGGAGCACATCTAAATTTGGTGAGGCCCACTCCCACTAAGAGGAGACACAAGGGGAAAACACAACCCTAAAAAGGCAGTCAGCTGACTTAGTGTGGTTACAGTGATGCAGAAATCCTGCTACTAGGAGAAGTGTCTCATACAATAAAATGTAATATGAAACTCACCACTGTTTCTTAGTAGATGACAAAGAACAGCTTCCTTTGGTCATTAAACTGAGTGAAATCTCTGTTAATCTCCATCTCTCTCTGTTTTGGAAAATAATATTTAACCTCTAACACTGAGTTTATCCCCAGTGATACAGAGTGACTAGCATAAACCAATTTACCGTAATTCCTCTGCTATTTGCGCAAGCGACGTGATTCCAGCTGATTCTGAAGCCGACAAGTGGAGCGTTTCGTATCTATTACCTACATTACGGTAGTGTACGGAAGCTCCGCTGTCAGCTTTCAGAATCAGCTGGAATCAAGTGGCCGAGAAATTATAGTGATTAGATTGACACACGCCAATAAACAAGCAAGTGATGTTTTGAAGAGACAGAGTAGTACCCAACGAACAGATGATCATATTTTGGGCAAGATCAGAGGATGAGATCTTGTCAAAATAAAATCTAGAAAAATAGTGTTTGTTATAATAGCTTATCGCCGGTAATACAGTGACTAGCATAAACCAATTTACCGTAATTCCTCGACTATTTGCACTAGTGATGTGATTCCAGCTGATTCTGAAGCCAACAAGTGGAGCGTTTTGTATCTATTACCTACATTACGGTAGTGTACGGAAGCTCCGCTGTCGGCTTTCAGAATCAGCTGGAATCAAGTGGCTGAGGAATTACGGTGATTAGACTGACACGTCACTTCCTGTCAGCAGCTAAATATTCAAACTAGTGGATGTAATGTTTTCTGATTGGTTTGTGGGAGGGACACAACACAGCAGGTCTACGTGATTTATTTACCTGGTGTTTTTTCCCCAAGCTTATCATTTACTGTCCTTATTTTTTACTTTCTTGGTCCATTTTTTTGGGCGGGCCCAGGCCCTACCAGACCTACTGGTTCTGCAGTCCATGCTCCGTGCCTTATTTAAAGCCAGTGTTAATGTGTGATTTGATAGATTGAGTTGCTCTGGGTCCAAACACGCTGCGTATTTCACACGAACACAGAGTGCAGTGAGTGAAAAGTGTTATTTTCAGTTACATCAGCAGAGTAACCACATATCCTGAGTACATCTGAGTTCACTGTGAGTCACTCAAAACTCAGTCAAAACTTCATCCAACTAACTGACTCTCCAGCATATTTAGATAAATCCATTCTGCTGATTTCCAATCATTGAGAAACAGCGGGCTTTGCGAGATAGCATTCAAACTATTTTCCATTTCAAAAAACACTGCACTGATAAAAATATTACCGGAGCAGCAAAGCAAATGAACAGCTAATACTCGGGGAGAGGAGGAAGTGCAGGGAAGAAAAAGTGGCTGCTTTTTTTTTTTTTTTCCTCCCCATGTGTTGATTTGAATGACCTGACAGCAATCACACCCAAACAGACATCGGGAGACAACAGCTGTAGTTTTGGGCGCATATACCGACTGACGTAATGGTTTCCAAGAGAAGACATTTGCAGCCCACGGCGTGTCACTTCCATGTCACTGAGGCGGAGGTGCGTGTGAATGTGCCGCCATGAGCGAGGAGCAGGAAAAGTTTTCATGTGATTAAGAAGATCTTGCAGCCAGTGCAGGGGAGGGGAGGAGGACATGATCTCACTATTGATTTGGCGCCGGCTTCTCCTGCTGTGGTTGTTTATTGGCCCTTGACTTCGCTTTTGTGCTGAGGAGACACCTGCCGAGTCCTGACTGCCAGCTGACAGACCGGATTCCTGAACTCATGGCTGGATGGCGGCCCACCCAATAAAACCCACGGGAGCGCACACACTCCGGCGAAGTGTTAGAGCGGCGTTGTGTGTGTGTGTGGGGCTGTTTCCACCAACTGTCGGACACATTTCTGATGTGTGTGTATGTGAGACATGTCTGTGTGTTTATGTGTGCTGAATACATATTGACTGAGAGCAGTGTGATGAGTGTTAAATCTAAGCAGCCCGGGGAAGTGTGGATTAATCGAAGGAGCTGGCAGACAGATTCCTCCACGGCTGCAGACAGCACCAGTCGGACGGCTGCTCGGTCAATTCTGCCTTTTCAATACATATCTGTGTGCATGACAGCGTGTACTGAAAATACCCCAGTACACCTTCATCCTTGTGCATCATGTGGGTGTAATCTTAGTGTTTCAGATGAGTTTAGTTTGAGGAAATCGTGCAGCGACATTCAGAATAAAAATGTGTCCAACACACTCCGGGTTTTACAATCTTCTCTAATGGAGCTTTTCCACCAGCCCACATGGTAGCTACTTGGCCAGGTTACATACAGGGAGTTGATCTTCAGTAATCTGCAGAATAAGTGTTGTGATGTCACAGGAAGCAGTTTGAAGATTGTTTCAGATGAGAAATTAGTTGTTTTTTACTTCAAATATGTTGTTAATCCATCAAGTTATAGCCTGGTTGAATCTTGCTCCGATGTTTTCGGAGATATGAGCTCTCGCTACCACCTCCATCAGCTGTTTGACCAACCGGACGCTCAGAGTGGACGCTTTTTTCAGGTTTTAAACAAAATTTAAAGTTGCACTAAAGCCTGTTATTGTAGATCAGGGGTCTCAAACTCATTCCTGGTTTTGCCCAGTGGTTGGGGCGGCTGTGGCTCGGGTGGTAGAGCGGGTTCCCCATGAACCATAAGGTTGTGGGTTCAATCCCCAGCTCCTCCTGCGCATGTGTCGAAGTGTCCTTGGGCAAGACACTGAACCCTTAGTTGCTCCCAATGGTGGCTAGCACAGCTCAGTAGCCATTGGTGTGTGAATGAGTTGCCTTGTAAACCGCTCTGGGACCTAGCTAAGGTCAAGAAAGCGCTATATAAATGTACTGCATTTACCATTTTACCACATAGTAGAAACTTGTTATTCTGACTATAACCATAGACAGACCATACACATACACACTCGACGCCTCACCGACTGGATGGAACATGTGTCCGCCATCTTGCGAGGGTCATTTGTTGAGACTTCAGCAACGATGCCGCATCAGTGCTCTGTGTGGGGTTGTACAAACCAGCAAAATGACAACGGACTGCGTGGAAATAACTTCCAGAGGTAGGAAAAATGTTTTGTTGTTGTTGTGTTCAATAAATACAATTTTTTTAAAATGTTTTTTTTATTTTAATAAACTAAAAATGAATGCAATGATTCTTCACAGTCATGTAAATGTATACTTTCGTACTTTTCTTCAGCAAACACATCGCTGTCACATTGACTTGTATAGGTCGATGGCAGACTTGACCCTCACAATATGGCGGCCGTTGTGACGTATCGAAGCGGTGGGCGTACACAAGCTCCGCGGCGTCTAGTGTTTATGCCTATGGTGCAGACTGTCGGCTTGCGGGTAAAAACGTTTCCGTGTCACACAGTGATGACGTAATGACAGTGATGACCAATAAGATTTTAGTACCTGCTAGTATCTGACCGTGTACTTTTTTTGGAACCGCAGGAGAGGAGGTACTAAAAAAGTCGTAGCAGGTACCAAGGTCCAAGTACTTTTTATAGTGGAAAAGTACTGACGCAGACCAACATGTATTTAAAACCAGAGTAATACGTTCATGAGTGAGGTGGATGGTGGATGGTAGCGCAATGAAAAATAAATACACATCTTCTGACATCATATACACGAGTCGGTGGACAAAAGTTCACTGGAAAAGCAGCGTCACAGCTTCAGGACTGATTTAAGTGTTCATGAGAGTGATGGCCTGTGGAAAGCAGCCGTTATTAGTTTGGAGCAATGTAATCCACAGTGAAAAAGTTGAGGCAGGAGGCTCCTATCTCAAGGAGGAAACCCCAGTTGTTGTTTTTACTTCAGAAAATAAAGGGAAGTAAATTCCTTCCCTTCTGTCACACACGGCCTTTTAGAGAAGAAACCCATTAGGTGCGGGACAAATGGCTGATGGGACAGGAAGGACTCAATAATTCAGCAACCATTGTTTCCTCTGATGTGCACCACGCTCTCAATTGACCTCTGCTCCCCTGTTGTTTTTCCCCCTGCACCGGCCTTGATGGATCTCCTCACCATGAAACAACTTTGGGAAGACTCCAAAGACCTTAAGAGTATAAATAAAAGCATAGCTACAGGCGGCAAGTGTAGTGTCTGCATTATGTATAAACACGCACACATGCATGTCAGCTAAAATGAAACAAGCAGACAGAGACACACACACACATAGATAAGCGCACATGCCCCGGACTTCTACATAAATCAACTCCTATCTGTTTATCAGCGACGGGCGAGCTCCTGCCCCACAGCTTAACTGTCACTCAATGATAAATTAATTACTTGAGCACAGCTAGTCTCTCCACTATAGCTACGGGCTTATCTGCACCGTGTGATGAACTTGCATGCATACGTGAACACACAGAGGTTCAAAGCGCTGTGACCCCAGTTCGAAGCCATAATCAAATTACTTTCTCTTCCATCAAAGGGTTCGTTAAACTGTGTTTTAATAAATACATAAAGAGAAATATTAAAATACTAACAAGGTGACCATTAATATGCCGACTGTCCACCAGCTCACCTGAGGAATGCTGTGATCAGGCAGAGCAACTTACAAATTACTCACACTTCCACCCGGTTATCTCACAGCCGTAGCTGCCTGCTGACAAATTTGACCAAATTAGGGGTTTGCTGTACGAGATCCAGCTCTAATTACTGGATAGATGATTTGTGCTTGTAACATTTGGCCCTGGGCAACCAGGGGGGGAAACATCGACTTACTCAGGGCAGTTAGAGAAACTAGCGTCTGAAGAGAGGTGATTTTTTCATAGGGGGTTTTCACATTTCCTCATAGGGACCTGGAATCACACGTTTAAGGTGGATTTAGGTACGAATTGTAGTTTAAGCTCCACCTTATAGGCTCCATTAGGCTGTCACATCGTGTTTTTAGGGAGTGATAGATGCAGAAATCAGAGATGACATGTGAAGTTCTCCAGTTGTCCTTCAGCTTGTATGTGACTCACTTCAGCACTTTGACAATGAAATCTTATCAACCAGCTGAGCGCGATTCAGCATGGGGCTGGTGTAATTATTGCTTTGAGTAATTATTTTTTTTCTCCAGTAGGCAAAGACTAATCCATCATATTGATAGTCCACATAGATCCCTATGGGGTGCGCACGTTGACTGAATATTTATGCGGCAAGAAGTGAAGCACATTTTACTGTGTGAGGCGACACTACCTTCACCGTGGAGGTTTGGTTTTTTACCTGCGTTGGTTTGTTTGTGTTTGTATTTGTCAGAAACATTGCGGAAAAACTACTTTTTTTCTTGCTAGGGTACCGTAATTTCTGTACTATTAAGCGCACCTGAATATAGGCCACACCCACTAAATTTCGTACATATATTTCTATAAGCCGCAGTTGCAATGGTGTAGAGTTGTGTATGGACCATATGGACGTGTATGTACCAATTTCAAACGATGGCTGAAACGTCCACACCAGGGGTCTGCAACCCACAATCCTGCATGTTTTAGATGTTTCCTTCTTCCAACACCTGATTGAAATGATCAGCTCATTATCAAGCTCTGCAGAAGCCTGCTAACGATCCTGATCATTTGAATCAGGTGTAGGATGAGGGAAACATCTAAAACATGCAGGATTGCAGCTCTCTAGGGCCAGGGTTGCAGACCCCTGGTCCATACCAATGTTAATCCTTTGTATGAACCTATGACAGGGGTGTCAAATCCTGGTCCTCGAGGGCTGCTATCCTGCATGTTGTAGATGTTTCCTTCTTCCAACACCTGATTCAAATGATCAGCTCATCACCAAGCTCTGCAGAAGCCTGATAATGATCCTGATCCTTTGAATCAGGTGTTGGAAGAGGGTCACATCTACAACATGCAGGATAGCGGCCCTCGAGGACCAGGATTGGACACCACAGACCTATAAGGTCCGCCTAATCCAGGGGTGGGCAACCCTGGTCCTCAAGGGCCGATATCCTGCATTTCTTTAGATGTTTCCCTCTTCCAACACACCTGATTCAAATGACCAGCTCATCACGAAGCTCTGCAGAAGCCTGGTAACAATCCTGGTCATTTGAATCAGGTGTTGGAAGAGGGAAACATCTAAAACATGCAGGATACCGGCCCTCGAGGACCAGGATTGCCCAGCCCTGGCCTAATCCATAGACCCAACAGACCACTACAAAGGTCCAGATTTATCAGCGATGTTCTTGCTCTTGAAGTTCGGTCCATCTGCTTTTCTTACCTCTGAAGCTTTTGTCGTCTTTTTGCATTGAAGCACGCTGCGTCTCCAACGTCTCACCATTGATTCACTGATGCTAAGGTTAATGCAGCAGCTTTATTTCCTTCTTCCACAACCAGATCAATAACTTTAACTTGAAAGCTGCATCTTTTGCACTTCTTCCTGTTTTCCATGATGAGGGTGTGTGCATGAAAATGAAAAGAATTTAGTGTGAGTGTGTTTGAATTGAACAGTTTCATTGGTCCACTGTGACCTGTTGGGTAATTTCATTGGTCTGAAGTGACGAGGCTAAATCCATCGGCGGGATGAAGCTAGTTAATTAGCGGCATCATTGTTTAAAGATTCAAAGCGTGGGGAAAAAAGTAGCAGCTTATAGTCTGGAGATTACGGTAACTACGCAACAAACAACATCTATTGGCTGAGAAGGAAGAAGAAGGAAGCTGAAATGGCACAAATGGAAAATTTTTTGGCTCTTTGGGTAAAATTCAACCTTGTAAAGATGTTAAAAATCTCCACACACATGCAGAATGATATTATCTGACAGAGTTTAATGGAAATGGATTAATACTTTTCCTCTGTACCTCAACAAAGACTTTTTTGAAAGCAGCCTAAAACAAAAAAAAAGAGTATTTCCCCCTCCATTGATGTCTTTTTGTCTGTGAAGTAAGGGTATCATGAAATAATATTTTGTCACCTTCCTCCCCTTTCTGGCAACGACGAATTTGGAAATTATTTCAAGGATTATTCAAGGCTTTTAATAAACCACTGCTATCACTGGGAAAGATGAAAGCACGTTCTCCCATATGGCCCGAAAGTTGAAATCACAGAAGTTCAGAGCTCAAAGTGCTGTATGATAACACACAGACACGTCTCTGCTCCTGTCTGGCTGTGGCCAATTGGATTAGTTGAACCAATGATAAACCAGAAAAGTGAAAGTCTTTCCCTGTATCGCACCAGCATGTGTTAGGCAGATTAAAAGCCTCTTCACAGAAATGCAAAAAGGCAAACAAGTAAGACAGATGGAAAAAAAAAAATCCTTTTAGTAAGAGAGGCACTGTTCCTTTAGTGGCAATAAGCCTGCATCTAAAACTGCTTGGCTCACGATACATAATGTAAAACTAGCTGGCTGTGGAAGTTGTGCTATCATGGAAAGGTGATGCATGATGGATGGAAATGCTGCTCTGCCCTCAAAGGCTGCGAGAGGAGGAAGCTGTAAACCCTGCAGCCAGCATCTTAACTTCCATCCACCGCGATTGGTTAACGATTTTTTCCCCCCCCTCGGTTCCTGCAGGAGCTATCAGCTACCTACAGGATGAGGTCAAATACTGTGTCAATGTTTCCCCAAACTCTTTAATGTGCACACGAATAAAACCTATTATGATTTAACCGAGAAGAGAGTGAACAGAGTGCTCCAACTGCACAATCAGCTCCATATGCTTCATCGCGCACGCTGAATGTCTGCTGAATATGCAGCCATTGAGTTTTTTTCACTGCGATGCACATGCTGAAAAGAGCGTGGAGAAGCTGCATTGTGTGTAAAGAATTGACCTTTCGCAAAAGCTCCGCCCCCCCTTAGTTACCGTTGCTAGTCCGTCAAGCTAGGTGGCTCCGATGGCACAAGCCAGATGTATACCGGTGTGTGTTAGCGATTTATTTTGGAGTAATACCAGTGCAATATCTTCCAGATCGAGGCAGAAGGGTTTACAATATGCAGCGGAGGGTTATATTCATAGTATTAAAATATCCAGCGAAGGGGAAACTACAACTGTCGAGGCAAAAGCATACAGGTCGCAAGCTAAATCTGAGAAACCCCATGACCTCTCCCTCAGACGTTATACCATGCGTTTGCGTGAAAATAGCCAATATTATTTTATTTGTATCTCAAATATTATTGGCGTTTAGTGTTAAGTCTACCTTTTTTTTGGTGGCTTTCGACAGCCTCCGAGCTGCTCCCTTGTCTGGTTCAACACTTGTACAGCAAGCACAGGATTGGGATACTCTGGAGAACGGTGTCCGTTCACAAAATGCTATATGAAAAATGAAAGCAAGATCATCTCAAGGCGCTTATTTGGACGCTATATTTACAAAAAGTGACGAAGCATAGCGTTAATGTGAGCTCCCAGCATTGAGACAAACACAACAACTAGCGTAAGAGTTAACTATCATTAGCGACTGAACAACCTTAACTTAGATGGTAACGTTATGACAATGACATTCTAGTAACATATAATATTCCTTAATAGTAACTACAATAACTTTGATATCCAGTTTTGTGGCTCTTCCTGCCTCTAGAGCAAATTACACAACAGCTAGCTAGTAGCCCTATGGCGTTAGCATAGTCTTGGAGCAAACGTATGTATGCTTGTTTATTTTC
>OOFC01046948.1:0-10053 GCA_900323345.1 Pseudochromis fuscus
GCTTCACCGACTCCCGCTGTCAACTGCGCAGAAACCAGCCTCTGCTCCAAAACACAGGCTGTGGTTTTCAAAGTAAAAGTACGACAAACACAGCACCGACACAAAATCCACGTTCCTGTCCGAAAGTACTCTCAGCGAGGACTTTGTGGACACTCAGGAGGAGGTCCTCTGGGTCCTGTCTCAGCACCAAATGTTTTTACATGAGGCTATATGCTTCCATTTGGCACGATTATTAACAAACACTGAATACATTCCCAGTACTGTGCATATGACGCCCAGCTCTGTGATGTCAGATGAAACATCAGCTGCTCAAATGTCTCAAAGACACAAAAGCCTGGACGAGCTGTCATCTTCTTCTTCTATGTTCAGAGTAAACTGGACCTAAACACTTCAGAAACTATCTCTCCATAAACTCACTCTGTAAGGCATTAGTTTGGTCTCCAGTACCACTGTGAAGCACCTTGGAGTTTTTTTCTGACCAGGACAGCTCCTCACACACACACCAAGACTCTGAGGGTCTTCTTCTGTCTGAGCAACATTATAAAACTTCCTGTCTCAGAGTCTGTGAAGAACCTGCAGATGATCCAAAATGCTGCAGTGACAGTACTGATGGGAATCAGCAACACAGATCATTTCTCCTTTGCATGCTTCTCTCATTCATCGGCTCCTTGTAAAATCCACAATACAATTAGAAATCCCTCTTCTTACATAAAGCCTTTAACGACCCAGCTCCACCATATCTGACAGAACTCATCCTAGCCACTGGTAAACCTGCACAGAGAGCTACCAGCAGAGCAGGAGGCAGACTCTCTCTCTCTCTCTTTGAGATCAGGCTCCAAACTTTCCTTTCTGATGCAGCTGACAGTCGGTGACGTGACCCTGAACCGTTCCCTGGTTCTGCTGCTGCTGTGGAGTCATGATGCACTGAGCACCTCTCTGCTCTTTCTTTCCATGTATTAACATACCAGCAGTGCATATCATTAACTTCATGTCCCCTGTGTTTGCTCTCTGTCCTCTGTCTGTCTCTGTCTCTGTCTCTGCTGACTGACCCACCAACCTGCTCTCTGTTTATTATCTGTCCTCTGTCTCTCACCCCACAGACAGGCTGCGGTTTGTCATTTCCTCTGTCGCCAAGTTTTTCTTTATAATATTGATGACTCTGTTTGGCCTTGTGAACTGTCCTGAGATGATGTCAGTCATTTACCATTATGAAAATAAGATTAAATTGAAGTTAACTGGACACACTTTCTCATACAGGGTGACTTTGTAATGAGGGTCTGAGTCAAAGCCTCTCACCCACTCAAGAAAATGTGGAGCTGGCAGTAAAAAAAAAAAGTTTTATTTGTCTTAAATATTTTCTTTGAGATTTTTACTTTTGAAATCAACTGTTATGTTCACATTTTAAAAATCAGAGATGATGCTCTTTGCCCAGCACCATGGCTGAGCAGTGAGTGGGCAGTAAGGTGTGGGACTACTCCAATCATGGTGATCATGTCAGTAATCTGTGAAATTTTCCCTCTTTAAATCTGCACTAAAAACTATCATTTGAGCTGCACATATGACTAAACCTCCTCCTCTGGCAGGTATGTAGCTAATCTGGATTTCTGTGATGTTATGGATGCACCTGAAGCCTGTGGTGATGGATGACCTGCCTCAAGTGAACAGCTCACGTTGGGATTTCAAGGTCTTCACATAGGATCATCAAACACTTTTCTTTTTCATTTCCCTGGTCACCATGCAGCTCATTGTTCTTCTTCTCTGTGTGGAGATTCACTTTGATCAGTGGTATTATAACACAAACACAGATATCATAGACCTCAGTGCTGTCTCAGATTTATCAGATAATATTCAATATATTTGTATCTTATTATCACATCATTCTCCTGTTTGCAGGTAATACTTCTCAGTTTTCTATTATAGAAATGATTTGATGATTTGATGATATATGTTGAGTCAGCAGGGATTATGAAGAGACTTCTGTATGACAGTCACGAGTGTTGCAATCAGCTCATAAAATATCCTCCATGTATAAGCTTTTTAAATGTTCCCCGGGTTGATAAATCCTCACAAACATACAACAGATAAAGAGTAAAAGATGATTTGACTGCGTGCATGCACTCAGGGTTGAGACTGTTGGTCCTGCCTGGAGACACTGGGTTGCAGTCGTTCACTTCACTGCAAAATCTTTTGGTAATTTCTCATTTTCTTCTTCAGTAAAACACAACATGCAGACAACACCAGTAACAATATGTCAGAGCAGGTCAGGACATTCACTCAGTCCATAATCTGTACGGGTTGTATTATCGTGGTTTTCCTTCTTCTATTTCTTGCATAATGTTAGACATGTGTTGATATGTTCTTCAAAGAAAATCAAATTAAACCCAATTCATCATTAAATTCTCAGTGTGATCAATACTATGATCAGTTTAGTCTTCGTGCTGACTGTGTGTGTTTTGTCTTACATCAGTTATCTCTGGACTCTTCCAAAGGTTTGAAATTCATGGAAACAGCTGATCCCAGAGTAGGAAACATGTGGCTTTCTGTCTCCACCTAGTGGAAGACACATGACATCACACCGTGGAGTTAACTGGTCCAACAATTCATGCATGTGTGTGAATTCATCAGTGAATTTCAGTTATAGGTGAGAAGACGCAGCCAGAAACAAAGGCCAGAACAGGTGAAACATTTATTAAATAACTTCCTTACCTGCATTTTTTCATGCTGAAAGAAATGTTTAATTATTACAAGAAAAGATCTGGTAAATGTACTTCTTGCTAATACTTTGTTGTGGAGTTTGTTTAGTTTTTTTTGATGCCTTTATTGACATGTGATCTTACTGATTTGAATCACCTTGTTCAGGTCAGCTGTAGTTTTCCTGAACAGTCCTGCTCAGAGTTACTGTCTGAATCTGAACTGTACAGAATACAGAACATAATCAGAACATAATCAGAGCTACAAATCCTTCTGCAGAGAGGTGTCTCATCAGTGAGGGCAGGCTGAGATAAAACCACTTGAAATAAAAGCAGTTGGTCTCTGACACACAGATATCCTTCATATCCTTCATGTCCATAAAATCAACAATAAGAGACCTGCTGTGACAACAGATGTGTACATTAAAGTCACCTAAAATCTGAATTTTGTTTTGTTTAGAAATAAAATGTGATAAAAAAAAAAACCCCAAACACCTCCTGGATATAAATGCTGTAGGGTTTGGAGTCTATAAATAGCTGAGATGTTCAAGTTAAGTATAAAACCATTATTTAAAACAGGAGTGCATTAAAATCCTTCCTGTCAATGACAGCTAATATTTAGGGTCAGTAACTGTCCTGTTGTCAGCAGGTCAGTGGGTGACAGGATCATGTTTTAACTGCAGCCCGACACTCAGCGTCCAGTACAGACTGCTACAAACACAGTTTTAAATTTTAAAAACCTTGATTGGTTCAAAGAACAACGACAGTAAAGTGATCATTGGACAAGTGAGGTGAAAACGACACAACAGGTTTTCTTCCTTATACTTCAGCTTCACTTCTGTAAAGAGGAGAGCAGCAGGTTAGTGTCTCCAGCTGCTGTGTGTTCCCAGTGGGAGTCACTCAGGATCTAAAGCATCTCTGTGAGGATCAGTGAGGTATTAGAGGAAACATAGAAAACCAAACAGGAAGTGGAGAACAGCTGTTCTCAGTCAGAACATCACCTGAATGACAGTGAAACGTTCAGTGTCACTGTCACAGTGGTTCATGTTGTGGTTTACGATCATTCCAACAATAGTAGTTGTTACTCTGATGATGTGAGGAGCAGGATACACTGTCCCAAAGCACTACTTAGTTTTTATGTCGTGGGGTTTTAAATGGGGTTCTCTTACTTCTGGATCAGAACCAAGATGTTCCAGCTCTCTGCTTATCGACACCTTTTTAAATGTTTACTTATTGTTATTGATTTATGTTGTTAAACTCTGGTTTTCCCTCTTGTTCTTATAGGACAGTGGCACTCAAACCTGGTCCTCGAGGACCACCATTAAAATCACCCGCTTTAGTGACCTGCTGGAAAGAAAACCTGCAGGGTCTCGGCCTTCATGGCATGAGTTTGACACCCCTGGTGTAAGGGAATGGACACCTGAATTTCATTTGAAAGGACAAATAAAGCATCCATCCATCACCCATCCATTTCCATCATCCATCCATTTCCATCCATTCATCTATCATCCGTCCATTTCCATCATCCGTCCATTTCCATCCATTCATCTATCATCCATCCATTTCCATCATTCATCCATCATCCATGTATCAAATGATGTTATTGTCTGATGTGTCTTATAGGATCAATGCCAATCTGATTACTTTAATTTTCAACAAGTTTATACACTTGAATAAAATCCATTACCTGACATATTTCCATTATGTTCTAGAAAAAACAAAAATCCATGTGATCAAACTGAAAAAACATGAAAACCACTCGTCCACAAAAGAAAAGTTGTCCAGTTTCAGCAGTAAATAGGTTCTGGCAGAGTGGATGTCAAATAGTCCTGTTCTGCAGAGAAGTCTGCAGACTGCCAGTGACACTCGATCAGAGCGTCATACAGCTCCTCGCTCAGCTCCATGTACTTCCTGTTGGCCTCCACCACATCCAGCTCCAGACCAGGATCTGCAATGCAGAGACAGTTGGTTACAGCACCGGACTGCACCCATAAGCCACAACATTAAAACCCACTGAATATTACTGTGGAGGTCCTCCTTGTGCCACTTAAACAGCTCTGATCCTGCACTCCACAGACCTCTCAAGGTGTTCTGGATCAGACCTGCACTCCACAGACCTCTCAAGGTGTTCTGGATCAGACCTGCACTCCACAGACCCCTGAAGGTGTCTGATTGGACTGCAGCTAGATAAACTAAGAGTTCTGACACCTTTCTATCAGAGCCACCACTAAGGTTTCCAGCTGCTACAGTAGCTCCTCTGTTGGATCAGACCACATGGATCAGCCTTCGCTCCCCATAAACAACAAGGAGCATTTTAGCGGTTTTCCTTCCTTGGACCACTTTTGGTACTGACCACTGCAGAACTGCAGGAACAGTCAGTAAGTCCTGCAGCTCTGGAGATGCTCTGACCCAGTCATCTGATCACAGTTTGGTTCTTGTCAAACCTGTGTATATATTAAAGTAAACAGGAACTAGCAGCTCCCAGTCTAAATACTAACCTTCAAGTCCTTCGTCCTCCTGAACGGTTTCGGTTTCCTAAAAACAAAAACAACATGTTAGATCAAATGAATGAATCACCAACTACCCGGAGGTTGTTTACTCCAAAGATTTTACCTGTGGTGGGGGATACTGTGAGTAATCATACTGCTGGTAGTTGTAGCCATATGCTCCAGTCTGGTCATAGCCCCAGCTGGAGTAGTAGCCAGGATAGGCCTGCTGCTGGTACTGGTTGTACTGGTCATAGGTCTGTCTGTATGCTGAGCTGGACTGCCAGGATTTGTGCTCTGATTGCTGCTGCTGCTGCTGCTGCTGCTTGTTCCTCAAACTGAGACAGAAGAACAGACACACTGCTGATCTGCACAGGCACAGGTGCATCAGCTGGCTGAAAAAAGACTGAGAACAAACCCACTTGTTAGCAGCCAGGCTCAGTCTCAGAGGTTTAGACCCCAGTCCAACAGCACCCTGACATTCCTCTAACGCCCGCTTCTGCAGCCGCTCATCCGGGAACTGAACAAAGCCACAGCCCCTGTAGTGACGACACAGGCATGGGGAGTGTTCACATCATGAGGAAGCACAGTATACGAGAACCCATACAAGACTGGAATACTCTGTATTCTTACATTCAATTTACGAGGAGCTCTTTTAAAGAAAGCACGTGTGTGTTTCTTTTTAGAAAAACACTCCTAGAAAATTACAAGGGACGTTACTTAACAATGACTGAGACCAGAAGTGTTTAGCTGCACCTACTTTCAAAAAGGAATCTTGCTTAGTGGAGTAAAGTGAAGAGAAGGCCAACAAAACCTATTCTGTGTCCATGAATGTGTTACACATTGTGTAGTGAACTGTAAACACCTACTTGGAGTTGCCCATACTGTCCAGCACCACTTTTCCACCACGGCAGGACGGGTAACGGTTGTAAAAGAACTCATAAAGCATCCCATCATCCACCTCTGGAGTTAAATCTCCCACAAACAGTGAATACATCTGACTGTAACAACAGGACAAAACAGAGCCTGTTTATTTCCACTGGAGACAGTGAAGGCAGGAATCACTGGTAATATTGTCACAGAGGATTTTAAGTCATCTTTCATACTCTGCTTCTCTATTTGGACTCACCCACCATCCTGCTTCCCAAAGGTGGCTCGGTTTAACTTGAACCTTGTGGGCTGTTTAAAAAAAATGAAAAAAGAGAGAGAGATGTTGCAATTTGTCCAGAGTTTCCATAAAAGAAGAAAAGAATTTGGCTCTAATAAGTAATAAATGCTTTCCATACTGGATTGGCTCCGGGCAAGGATTTCCCGTTGATCTTGCGAAGACACCTCTCAGCTGTGGCCTCATCAGTCATCTCCACAAAACAGTAACCCAGAGCACCCCTGGGTGATGACATACTGTTTGATTTCACAATAGAATAACTGCAAAAAGGACAACTGCGTGTGGATGGAGCTCTCACCCTGTCATCTTGTTGCGTATGATCCGGACATTAACCGCCTGCTCACCCATGGTGGAAAAGGCTCTGGTGATGAACTTCTCATCCATGTATGCCTCCAGCTGCAGGGCGACAACAGCAATAACTGTGGTGGTTAATACCAAGCCGACACAGGTTTTTTACTTTGCAAGTTAAAAGCACAGTTCAGAGGACTGGCTGAGACATAATCAATGATGATCAACATTAAGAAAAATAACAATGTTCATATTTGAAAAGACCGCCCGCCCCCTCAAAACTGAACAAATCCTGTTTTAAATCCATATTTTTACATTAGCTTTTAATGTTTGACTGCATCTGTTCTAACTGCTGTTTCTTCCCGTTTTCACTACTTGTCTTAGGTCTGATGTATTTTAATTTCAGGTTTTTTTTAACCATAGTTTACCTCATTTTTTATGCTCTATTTCCGATTTATGTTTTTTTTTTACATCTATAAAACCGCTCGCAAATAAAATGTATTATTATTAATATTATTATTATTTTCAGAGGAGCCCAGGTCCCCCTGAAGACCACCTCCCGCTATTCATTCAGATGGTTAAAGGAGTGTTTACAGGTCGTTTCCCACGACCCTCTGGGTTATCCATGGTTAATACTGTTTTAACTAACCAGTAGTCAAGAGGTACAAACTTTGGATCAGAACAGGGTTCTCCAACTCCGGTCCTCGAGACCCCCTATCCTGCATGTTTTAGGTCAGGGGTCTGCAACCCTGGTCCTAGTGAGCCGCAATCCTGCATGTTTTAGATGTTTCCCTCTTCATTGAAATGATCGGCTTATCACCAAGCTCTACAGAAACCTGCTAACGATCCTGATCATTAGAATCAGGTGTGTTGGAGGAGGGAAACATCTAAAACATGCAGGACAGGGGCTCTCGAGGACCGGAGTTGGAGAAACATGGATTAGAACCTGGTTAGTTTTCCCTCAGCCTGACCAGTATTACCGTGCAATAACCGGAATGAAAAGAGTGGGAAAAAAAGTCTTTTAAATACGGTGACAATATGTTGAACAACATCGAGGCGATATTAAAAACCTGGTTTTCTAACGGGAGTTAGAAATGTTGACTGAACGTGGAGACTCACGCTGACCGAGCTAACACTGTGCTACCACTACATAATTTACCACAATAAAAAGTCGTAAACTCACGTTCCCCATCCATAATGTACTCATGGTGCTGCCTGTGTGAGTATTCCACTCAAGTTACTGACAGCAAGCGGTGAAAATTACACTAAACAGAAGCTCCAACCACTCACACGTCAACTAGCATAATGCTAAAGAAAGTATCTAGCTAACATTACGTTCTTCCGTCACACAAGAGGTCGCAGGTTTATGACGTCACCAGCTTTCGTTTTCTTCCCTTGTACATATATTTTTTTGTTAAACTTTGGCACAACAATACAATATGGCAATCCAACCATCTAGTGTGTCAATGTGGTACACGTCATCCAAAGGGAACAAAACAACAATAACAACAGACAATCAGATGACAAAACAGAATTGTAATTTAAGATTTGGAAAGAAATAATATTAATATTAATACTAACAATAACAATAACAATAATGAAAACAAATGTTAATAAAACGGGAAAATTCAAGCATTGATTTCTATGAGAAACCTGCTCAGCATCTCATATACTTTTGTGGCTTTGAGGTCATCAATTAATCTTAGGGACTTTAAGTATAGTTTAAACTCATTTATAAAAACAATAGCTTTGGGGAAGACTTCATTACTCTATTTTTGTAAATAAGCCACAAAATGATATTGCAGCAGAACTGGTTGTTATTGAGGGTCATAACAAATGTTACATTATTTACTGAGTTTGATTTTGAGTTTAATTTACCATTTTAATTAAAGAACAGACTATTTAATAAAATATGCCATATACTAAAGTTGTCATGAGTTACCAAAATGTTAACATAATGACGCGCTCCATTTAAAGGGCCATTCCACTGATTTTACATAAACTCAGCTGTCAATGGGAAGATTACTCAGCCTGTGAGAACTGGTGTTACAGCTCCTCTGCTTCATGAAATAAGATTAGTAACACCTGAGTGTATGTGCATTATATGATTAAACTGATTAAATCCTAACTCAGTAAATGACTACACCAGGGGTCTGCAATCCTGGTCCTCGAGAGCAGGCAGGCTTGAACCATTGGAGGCAGAATCATATTGAATCCTTGTTACTAATACATACTAGTACACACTTTACACTCTATTATATTTTCCCTGTACACAGCACTCAAAGTATTTTAGCATTTTACAACATAAACACACAGGATGAGGATTATTGGTGATTTACTGAGTGAAACATCCAGATGTTGCAGCAGCAGCAGCTCGGTGATTGGCAGCGGTCTGTACGAAAAATAAATTATAAAATAAATAATAATTTAGAAATAATAATAATAAAATAATAATTTTATTGTGATGGTTGTTGTTGTCTGTTTTCTATAGTTAAAACATTAAAACTGTAAAATATATTTTAAAAACTATTGTAATAAATACAAACACCCCTGTTCTGACAGTAATGGTTTAACCCTGCCACCAGCATCCTATTAAAAGTACCGAGTTACCACCTGTGCTTTACTATTGGTACAGTTAACACTGGTTCTACAGCTCTGTATTGATTGATTGATTATCAGATTGTAAAGACTTGTATTGTTTGGTGAATTACAAATCACCACTTGTTTGGTTCATCACCACATTTCTGTGTCCACCGTCCTCACCTGTGTCCACCGTCCTCGCCTGTGTCCACCGTCCTCACCTGTGTCCACCGTCCTCACCTGTGTCCACTGTCCTCACCTGTGTCCACCGTCCTCACCTGTGTCCACCGTCCTCGCCTGTGTCCATCCTCACCTGTGTCCAGTCCTCGCCTGTGTCCACCATCCTCACCCGTGTCCACTGTCCTCGCCTGTGTCCACCATCCTCACCTGTGTCCATCCTCGCCTGTGTCCACCGTCCTCACCTGTGTCCACCGTCCTCACCTGTGTCCACCTCCTCGCCTGTGTCCACCGTCCTCACCTGTGTCCATCGTCCCCACCTGTGTCCACTGTCCTCGCCTGTGTCCACCATCCTCACCTGTGTCCACCGTCCTCACCTGTGTCCACTGTCCTCACCTGTGTCCATCGTCCTCACCTGTGTCCACTGTCCTCGCCTGTGTCCACCGTCCTCGCCTGTGTCCATCCTCGCCTGTGTCCACCGTCCTCACCTGTGTCCACCGTCCTCACCTGTCTCCAGCTGCTCGTGTCCGTTACCATAGTGATCCATCCACAAAATCCTCATGTGTCTGAGTGATGACTTTTCCATGAATATGTTCAAACGTACATTTTATACAACACTTTGTAAATTGACACAGTAGTGAAAATGTGTCACTAAGAAGCTGCACTG
>OOFC01046950.1:0-10689 GCA_900323345.1 Pseudochromis fuscus
TTCAGATCCAGTTTCTCCTATGAACCAGTTTGTTTTTCCACTGGCAAGGAGCCAAGTTGGGGCCGCGTCACCATAAAAGGTCAGTACATCACTGCATAGGTAACTGGTTCACAACAACCAGCTGCTAACAAGCTAGCTGCTGTTAACAAACTACTGTTACCCTGTTACTATCAGTCCATGAAAACATGATTTTTTTCAGCAGATATTCTAGTTACAACATGATTGAGTTAACAAAGCAGTGTTGCATCGCTACGTGTGGTATTTATTCAGTTTGGTGACATCATGATGTCCTTCCCGGTCACATATGACGGAGCAGCTCCCTCACTGTAATAATGTTTAAATGGAGGAGCTGATCGTGTGCATACAAGTGCTGGTCCTGGTTTTACAGTCTACACTGATCCAGAGACAAAACTGTATTTTCATTACTTTACTCTTCTACTATCACTAGCTGTGTTTCCACCGTCACTCCTCCAGCTCCTGGTGCAGTCGCTGCTTAATCGGTGCTGAACTCGCACTGGAACCAGTTTGGTGGAAAAGGGGTATCTCCAAGCTGCAGCATGTCGGTGTAGGGAGGAGGGTGCAGTGTGTGTGACTGGCCAATCACAGAGCGTGAAGAGTGAAGACAGGAGTTAGTTACCCAATGAGGATTTTCATTGGATTTTCAGCCTCAGCAAAAATGCATTTTCCATAACGAGTACTCATTTTAACCGAGTATCCGGCTCATCCCTACTGTTTACCGTATTACACTCCAGTTTAACACAGATTGAAACTGTGTTAAACTTGTGCATGTATATTAATGTTTTAATTCCCAGCGTGTCGACACTGTTTATATGTTGATAAAATATTATCAACATATAAACGGTGTTATGGCCCTGGTGCTCTACTACAGTGGTCCGTGAGACATTTGTTACCGGGCCGCGCAGAAAGAATTAATGATTTACATAAATTCCATTGTATTGATCGTTATAGCCTGAAAGATGTTGTATTTTGAAAAACCACCAGATTCTCTCCGACTTAACTTTAGTCTGTGTCTCTTGACATGTCAATACACTTGTCTCGGTCACGTGATCAGACACGTTAGCTAAACAAATAAGTCCACAAACTAGCGAAAATGAGTAAAATAAACCAAACGTCTTTTAAGAGCTTCTTCACAAAGGGAAAACTTTTTTTTAAAAAATTTATTCTGGTGGTGTTATTTTATTTCTGCTGTATTTATCTGCCACACCTTGAAGGCCGACATCAAACCGGTCCATGGTGCAAAAAAGGTTGGGGACCGCTGCTCTGCTACATTACTGTTTCATTTTAGATAGTTTTTTTTATTCGCTATTTATTCATATCAGTTAACCACTCACTGTTAGTATGAGGCAGACTGAGGCAGACCTACAGGCCAGTGCTGGTAATGTCTGAGCCTTTAGTCACTGTGAGGCTGTGAAGTATAACATCCATCAGCTGTTGAGTCAAACATGGAGAATATGTAACTGTATCTATATAAACTGTGACCCTGTGAGTGGTCGCACTGAGGTGAACCTACAGAAACATCCAAATGTTTTGCTCCAGGAGCTGTGAAAGGAAATGTTTTTGGATAATTTACTTTCCCCCGAATGTCTGCAGTACATCCTGAAACATTTAAATGTAAATCCATCTCTGTAAGAGCACTGAATATTTCACAGCTTCTGGAACAAAGATAAATTACTCAGTCTACACCTCCCCTCTGCACCCACACACTAACCCACCTCTTCTACCTGTGGCCACACTCAGGTCTGCTGTTCACGGGGAGATTCAGCCATCAGCATGTTTTCAGAGACCAGGAGGAGAGTCTCAGCTGAACACAGAGGCGGTACTTTGATTGTTCATCTTTTTATGGCTCCATCCCTCTGGCTGAAATGTATTCAGTGGGACTCATAGGTCTGATAAACTAACTTCCTCCACCGGCGCTGACACCACAGTTAAAACCACCCGGCACAACACGCCCATTAAGAGAAGTGTACTCTGAAAGTACTGCCTGGCAGATGGCAGGTATCTGAATCCTCAACTTTCCTGGAGTTGTTGTCACTCTGAATAAACATGTCAGGGAACCAAACACAGTGAATTAAAGGCAGACACATGATGGTCTGTGGTCATTTCAGCTGTTGTGGTTGTTTTGGAGCCAGAGGACGTTTGGTTGAGCAGGAGGAGATGAGGAGACACAAGGTGGAGGATCTGTGAACAGTGTGGAGTGGATGAAGTGAATGTGATGTCAACTGTTGGTTTGTGGACTTGAACCCAGGAGGAGTTTGGTATTTGAACGTGGCCATGTTGGTTTTTTGGAGCCAGAAGTGACCATATTTGGATATGAAGGGAGGAGTGAGGAGGCGGGTCTTACCCTTGAACATGAGGACACCGTCTAATGTGGATGAGACTGGAGTTCAGGGCTGGTCTCATTGGAAACAAGACTTGTCAATCAAACTAACCCCGCCCCTAACTCCTCCCCTTCTCTCAGCCTAACATCTCCTGAATGATCAATGATTTTCAGATGGACCACAAGTTGATTTTATCTGATGACATCAGAATCACTTGTGGAAAAATGTATTGACTGAATATTTCAGGGCTGAAAATGAGGATTTTTGAATTGAAGTCATTTGGAGCCAGAGTTTTTTGAAGCCACCATCTTGTGGGCATTGGGAGTATTGCAACTTTTTTGTTCTTCTGCACTGACCTCAGGTTTGAACCCTGAATCCATACTGTATATACAGTCTATGGGTGGATTTGACTTTAAGTCTGGGCTTTAAATTTGAAACAAAGAACGGTTTGTTGAGTTTGTTGTAATATGTACAATGAAATACTGTAAACTGTTTATATGGTATATTGCTCTGAATAGCACATGATTATGGGAATATATACTGTCAATACTATAACAGTATAATGACTGTTTCCTGCCTCATAGCTTTCAGACCCAGAAGTGCTGTAACACGGTTTTACTGTTTTTCACCACTAAGAACTAAACCTGGACAGGAAAAACTGACCAGAGATGAGAGATGATCACAAAATCAGATCATGGTTATCTAGTATTGTTGAAAGACAACAAAAACAATACAAACTGATTTTTGTAAGACCTGTTTTTTTTGGTTTTTTTTTGCTGTTTAGCAAAAAAAAGCGACTCTCAGTCAGTGAGCTTGTGTCAGCAGCTGAATCTGTAGCAGTGTATGTTTAGCTCTGATTTCTGTTCTGTTGATCATGTTAACATGGAGGTCTATAGCAGCGGTTCCCACACTTTTTAGAGCGTGCACCACATTAGACTTCCTGACCTAGCTGAAGCACCCCCACCACCACCACCACCGTCTTCTTCATCTCTGTGGCTCGCTCCAACACAGCTCAGTCCTCTTTCACTATCATTACTAATATTAACTTTTGATTTCACACCTTGCTATTTCTTTGTTTTTAACCAGTTCTGCACAGACCACCATGGCCCTTTTCACGCCCTGCACCACCGAGCATCAGCCTGTGCACCACAGGTTGGGAATCCCTGGTCTACAGGTCCTGAGCTGCTGTTAGAGGCAGGGGAAGTTACCTGTTGAAGGGATGATCTCTGCAGTGTAACCTCAGTACAGCACAGTTTAGACCAGCTGCAGTGTGACCAGCAGCAACAACCTGAACCTGGCTCCTCAGTCTGGAGGTGGATCAGTGAGTGTTGGGAGGACAGAGGAGCTCCCATCACACTCACTGTGACACTTTACAGTCTCTTCACTTACTGCCTTATTACCCTCTTTATGTCACCTCTGAACTCCCACAGCTGGTTGTAGGAAAACTGAAACATTTCTCAAGGTCAGAGTTTTCACACTGGAGCAACTTTAAAGGATGAACCCGCGTAGAAAATCAACTATATCCCCATTCACAAATTTGATGAAATGTCACTGTAAATATATACAACAGCAATCTCGTGGCCACATTTCAAACTGGCCAATATAAACATGCTTCACAGCTACAACAACATATTGAAATAAATACACACACATTCATAGACCTCGAGCAAATTATAGACGTCTGCAATATGTAAAATGTGTCTTACATTTATGCATTTGAATATGAAATGTATGCATTTATTTTTGAGTACATATATATTTAAGCAGATGCATTTTGAGTATGTAAATTGATGCATTTAAATGTATGTATGAGTGCATGTGTCCATGCATAATGTATGCATAATATATTCATATTACTGGGTCATGTAGGCGCGATTTAATCATGTTTATGCAAGTGTTGGATATGCACATGCAGATTTATCTGATTGGACAATTTATATATTTTTATAAACACAAAGTGAAACCAAGAAAATTATGGAAAAGTGCCTACAAATGTTTAAATATGAAATGAAAATGTAAATCTCTGTATTATGATGCACATACAACTTATTTTCTAAAAAGTTCTCTTTGTAGATTTTGATTGCATATTTCTTTTCCCTTTTATCATGGTCACATATTTCCTTATAATGAGTGTAATCAAAGAAAACATGAGTATGCACACCATGCTGCCTCCCAGTGTATATTTCTCTCTGATGTAACACACTGTAGGAACATGTAATTATCAACTTCTGCTTCCTCCTTTTGTTTCTGCTGGAAAACAAAAGCAGGATCTGTTGTTGTGTGCACTCTGGTCATGGTCTAATACCTTTTCAATATGTAGATGAAAAATTGCTTGCTGTCAGCTGTTACAAATCATCAGAGAAAGTATGGAGTCAGCTCTCTCATGTTGAACTGGAGAACGGCAATTTTTCTTATTTCACAGACTTAAAGGTCTCTGTGGGAAGATGAATGCCTCTTTACTTTTGTTACTTTAATCCACTGTTGTTTTGTGTTGCTAGCTTCTTCATTAAAGTTTTAATAATTGCTTTCTTATTGTTATTGTTATGATCATTATTATCAGACCCACCTCCCTGCTTGTGTTCAGGAGGCACATGCTCTACTTGTAAGTCCAGGTTTCAAACTTTTCTTTTTGATAAAGCTCAGAGTCAGAGCTCCTCAGGTGACCCCGGACCATCACTTCATCATGCTGCTGTAGGCCGGGGCCACTGGAGGATCTCCCAGGATCACAGTTTGTCATTAAGGGCTTTGTATGTAAGACTTAGGAGTTTAAATTCTGCACTGGACTTTACAGACAGGCTAATCAGGGAGAAATATGATCTCTCTCATTAATTCCTGTCAGTGGTCTCGCTGCAACATCTTGGAACAGCTGGAGGCTTTTCAGACTTTGTTGACATCCAGATAATCAGGAATAATAATAGTCCAGTCCAGAGGTGACGAATGCATCACTGTGTGTTTCTAAATTTGACAATTTTGTGCAGGTGAAAGAAGACAGTCCTATAAAATGAATGTAATTGCATTGTTGTGTTACGCTAAACCTCCAGAAATTAATACCCTAATAATCATGGGAATACTCACTTGAAGTCAAACAGCAAAAATATACAAACTGCTGAATTCTGTAAAGCTGTAATTTGACCATAGGTCTAGAAATCATGTTTGTCTTGAATCATGAGAACGAGTCCATATTACAGCTGCAGTGTGCTGGGCTTGAGCTCTCCACCATAAACACCTACTGACAGAGAGCCAGCTTAAAGCAGGCATCAAGCTCCCAGCTGTTCACCTGTATTAGTGAAATGTTAACTTTGCTCAGGGTAAAGCAGTTTTGAACCCGAGATCTTCCAGTCCACACCAAACTGCTCCTGGGTAAAACTGATCCGAACAGTCAGACCAGCACTTTGTACTGTAGCCCACTGCCAGCAGAGTGTGAATGGATGAATGAGAACTGAAATTTTAAAGGACTTAGATAAAAATACTATAAACATGCAATAAATGTCATGCCCTGTATCTAGACCATACACTGTATATAGACACTGACAAAACTAACGTGACGTCACCTGTTGGTTCGTGGACTCACATCCTGAAGCTAAGAGTTTGGTATTTGAACATGGTCATGTTGGTTGTTTGGAGGCAGAAGTGACCATATTTGGATATAATTTGCGATTTTTTTGGCCATTTTTCAGAGAATGTCAATGATGAGGCATTCTCACTCATGGTTAGTGGTTGGATGAAGCCATTTATTGTCAAACAACTGTGTACTCTTTTTGAATCACAATGACAACAGAAACTACCCAACTGACCCTGATCAAAATGGCCAAATAAATCGCAAATTCTGCCAGGGTATGTGAACTTATGAGCACAACTGTAGAGGTGACCCTTGGACTCAAGGACTCTGCCCAGTGTGAATGAGACTGACAGATCTAGTCTCCAAAGAATTTCACTGAAGACCAGCCCTGAACTCCAATTAAACTAACCCCGCCCCCAACTCCTCCCCTTCTCTCAACCTGATATCTCCTTAATGATAAATGATTTTCAGATGGACCTGATCACTGAGATGAGTTGACTTTATCTAATGACTTGTGGAAAAAATGCATTGACTGAATATTTCAGGATTGAAAATGATCATTTTTGAATTGACGTCAATTGGAGTTTTTTGGAGCCAGCATCTAGTGGCCATTGGGGGTATTGCACTTTTTGCGCCTCCACATTGGCCTCACTTTTCCTGCTTCTTCCACCTCTATATACAGACTATGATCCAGATATACTGTACATCTGTGGTTATTTTACATCTAAATATAATAAACCATAGTAAATATAGTGTGAATTCAGGTGGTTTATAGACTTGTTGACAGATGGTGAAAACTCAAAAAATAGATCAACAAACTTGTTTGTGAACCACTCAAATTCCAGATTTATAAATGACCAGTCTGATTCACCATTTGGCAAAACATCTCAAACAAATGAAGAAGATGGACCAGAAGCACCCAGCTCAGCAGAAGTGTGTTAGATATGAACAACCTCTCACTTCAGCCAAAACATCTTCACAACCTCTGTCAGCACTGTCCTCCTGAAACATGAAAAACACCAGGATTAATGCTGCTGCAATAATCTACAAATTAACTGACATGTACACACCACACTGAATGCAGCATGATTACTTTTAATAAAACATAATAAATTTGTGGGATTAGCATTTTAAGTACATCAGACTGTGGAGCACATGCCTGCAGTTTGCCGTGTTATTATCACACAGAGCAGACAGAGTGGCGGGTTGTTCATTGCATTAGCAGAGCTCGGTGGTTTGTCAGCAGGATCCGGACACAGTTTCCCCGACAGCCACATGAAACAAATCTGGAGTTAAAATAGGAAATTGACTTGAGGTCAAGCGGCTAATTGCACAAACGCGTTTGTAATTGGAAAGGAGATTTAATATCATTGCACATAATGTGACTTATGTGCCATGTGCTTTGAATAACAATGAAGGTAATCACATTTAGATTGAGTTGCTCTGTGGGTCGATGGAGGATATTCTCCCCATCCTCTGTCCACAGACACCCACTGACACATTTTTGGTGTCATTCTATTAATGGCATCATGTGATAAATGGAAATCAGGCTCCTATGATCACGGTCTCTGCAGGACTCTGGGGAGAGATTGGGATCAGCCTTGTTGTAGTGAACTGGTTTTCATTAGAGAGAAGGAAGATGGTCAACTAAATGATTTGTCACAGTGTGAATTAGACCCATGTGAGCTTGTCTGATTCAAATTACAGACAAACCCAAAGAGTAGCAGTCTGATTGGCAGTATGTCCTGTAACTGAGCTGCTGTCCATGATGCTGAATGAGGATGTCCTGAGAAAAGTCTCACACCTGGATCTGTTTAACCTGTGTTCAGCCTCCACACCCCGAGTGTCCTGTCTCTGTTTACTGTGACTAGCACTTCAATACAAACACAGTATTTATATGGACAGGAAATTGATAAATAAAGCAGTTTTGGTGATTTGCTGAGGGAAACTTCATGGTTGGCTCAGAGGAGGTAAGCTGGACAGTCAGCAGCCTCATGTAGTGACATTAACAATCAGAATGCAGCCAGTGTGACAGTGTGGGGAAAGTGGAAGTGATGAAGAGTATTAACTCATCTTTCTTACTGAACTTACACTGCAGCTTCATTGAGAGGGCTGAAAGTGGAGCGGAGGTGAAGCGCAGCAAATTTTGGCTGAGTTGGAGAAGTAGTGGGAAGGATGAAAGGACCTGAGCTTTCTGTGGCTGTGGGAGATTAGGAGACATTAGATGATTCAAGTGAGCAGGAAATAAAGAAACGAGCTGTGAATGTGCTTTGTGCAGAACTGTCTACAGGAGCGAGGCGGTACAGAGCGGCTGACGAACCAAGATGGATATGAAACAGGAAGGAGAGTTTAAGTGACAACATCCTGAAGCAGATCTACCTACATAATACCAGCTGCCTGATTTCAATTTGTAACCCCAGTGTCCACCAAGCAGCTGTATCATCATGAGGTGATCTTCAGTGTGAGGAGGTGCAGGACTGTTGAAGCCAATCATGTAATAACAGCCGATAACGTAATAAATTTGCCTTCTTTGAAATGTAATAGGCCAATAACGTAATAAATGTCCTGAACCGATAGCGTAATAACTGTTGGCCAATAACGTAATGATTTATTACGTTATTGGATCAGTTATTACATTTGCAAAGTTTTTTTTCTTTTACCAGGCCAATAACGTAATAAATTATTACGTTACTGGCCAAAAATTATTACATTATCGGTTCAGGACTTTCATTACATCATCGGCCAATTATGACATTATTGGCCTATTGCATTTCAAAAAGGGCAAATTTATTACATTATCGACTGTTATTATGTTATCGGCTGTTAATACATTATCAATTATCACGTTATCGTATGTTATTACATTATCAACTGTTATTACGTTATCGGCTGTTATTACAAATACCGATTATTTTTACATTATCGGCTGTTATTTTGTTATCGGCTGTTATTACATTATCGATTATTATTACGTTATCGTCTGTTATTACATTATTGGCTTCAACAAGGACTCCCCTGAAAACATGACATTTTTGGAGGTGTCCAAATGTGGACAATCCGCTATGACCATGCATAACATTTATCTGTTATTGATTCTGTTATTTACTCTTTCTTCACATTTAACTGACCTAAATTAGCCGCAGTAATTGGATTAAGTCAACTGAAGATAACAAATGAACCTTTCATCTCCTGTCAGTTCACTAACTGAGTTAAACTGTGACGACCCCCTGTCCTCAGCTGACCTGCAGTCATGTGAGGACATCCTCCATCATTACCTCCTCCACATTATCATAACATATTCCACTCTCTCATGATATTACTTCATGACCAGAGTTAAAGGCAGCTGACTAATGGTGCGTAGACTTTGTCATTTCCCACCAGGCATGGCGTGGCCCAATGCAGGGAGTCAGGTGCTGCCGTGGCGCCGTGTGCTCCACTTAACCACAGTTTTATCCTCTGTGGTTTGAATGATAACCCAGTTTTGCTGCAGATAGCCGTCCTGTCCTTCAGTCAGTTTCCCTCTGGCTTGCCTCCAAGACATAACAGGGAAGCACTGAAGAGCCCGGGTGGTTAGAGCCAGCACAGTCCAGACCTGACCTCCTGGTCCAGATACTGCAGATACTGCTGGTTGACTAGAGAGGGAAACAGATCTGTGCTGGTAAAAAGGCATCATTCTTCACAGTTTAGTTTTTTTCACATAAATACATTATCACTTTAATTACATTCATCAATTTATTATAATTTCATTTTGTGTTTTATATAATAGATGATATATTAAATTATTAATTATAATAATTAATCAGTTCTTTCTAATTAAAGTTTTAATTTAAGTTTTATCTTAAAAAATGTTCTTTAATTTGATCAGTTTGTTAAGTGATGACTAACAATTTTTTGCAACAAAAACATTGAATAAATGTTTTTTTTAAACTCTTTAACACCTGAGCCTCAAACTGTCCACCTGCACTTTGAAATTCAAATTTAACAAACCTGTTATTCATGTACATCTGCAGTGTTTTTAATCACTAAAGGTCCAATCAAATGTATTTTTCTTCATCATTACTATTATTACACTCATGCAGTAAATTGTACAGGGGAGGAGTGAAAGTATTGTAATGGTAAATAGTAAATGAAGTACATTTATATATCGCTTTTCTTGACCTGAGCTTGGTCCCAAAGCGCATTACTAGGCAACTCATTCACCCATTCATTCGCCAATGGCTACCGAGCTGCAAGGTGCTAGGAACCATTGGGAGCGACTTAGACACCATGTAACATCTCAGCTCTCAGAAACCATCATGACATACTAACAATGATCCAAAGTCGTAGTACAAACATGCCATCGGCAACACATTCAGTTTTAAACAGTTAATTATTTTTTATACGTATAGAAATATTCTTGATTAAATATTGAAAGACACAAAAGGGCTTTAACACTTTAATGGAATTGTTCAATTCAATTCAATTCAGTTTTATTTATAAAGCACTTTTCATGCACAGAGTGGTTTACATGTGAGAAAGAAAAAAAATAAAAAAAAAAATAAAATAAAATAAAAACAAAGCAAGCAAAGCAAAAAAAAAATGCATTGGGCCCACCCAATCGCCCGACCCATCCCCACCCAAGCACACCCCCTCCCCTTCCCCATACTCTCACGCACGTACACTCAACATACACGCCATAAAAGTGAATAGGTAAGTAAATAAACGTATCAGGCTGAGTACGGATTCAACAGTTGAGGAAACACCATCCAAGGAGCCGTCTGCACCGGGAGCAAGACGCCACCTGCAACCACT
>OOFC01046951.1:0-17817 GCA_900323345.1 Pseudochromis fuscus
GCTGGCAGGCTCAGCCGACTAAAAATGAATAAAGTGAATAAAGTAGAGAACACGTTTCCTTAAATTCTTTATTTTTTGAAAATTTATAGTAAATACAAAAATACCGTGAGATAATATGAAACACATAAGTACCTTGGACAGACCTAAAACTAAGACCTAAAACTGAGTTCTTTACAGCAGACGCTCTCTCTGTCAGTCACCATTGCGGAGCAGCGGCCACAGAGACACCATCGACAATGACCAACTCTCGCTTCCTCGCATTCAATTTCCTCTCCATTTTCACTGAGGTAGTCATCTTCACTTCCCTCATGTCTTTGGTCCCGCTGCGGCTCAAATTGAAAGGGCTGAACAGAGTTCATCGCTGCTAACAGTTAGCCGCTACAGCTCAAAACACCGGTCAGCCGAGTACCACCCACCATTTGACATCATACCCAGAATGCATTGTGACGTAAACAAACATGGCGACCTCCGTGCAAAAAATGTTTCTACAAAAATATAAAAACTGGAAATTATTTTTGACAATTATATCCTATGTTTATGTTACTGGCAGCAAAGTGAATCATATAGAGCAAACATGTAATTACAGTCGGGTTCCTTTTAAGTCAACTCTTCTTCTCAGGGATCTTGTTCAGAACTAATAGAAGAGAGCACATTACTCCTGTCCCATCCTATTTTAAAGATGCTCTAGTGTCGTATCAGCCAATCAGAGCACTTTGTTCTCAGAATGCTGGTCTACTGGTGGTTCCCAGGGTCTCTAAAAGTACAGTAGGAGTTAAAGCCTTTAGCTACCAGGCTTCTGTGTTTTGGAATCAACTTCCAGCTGAAAATAAGTCTGACACAGTCTCTACGTTTAAGATTTGGCTTAAAATGTTCTTTTTTGAACAGGCTTATGGTCAGGTTAATTAAAAACAGACCTCCTCACCCTCATCTGACTGAATGTACCTTCTCACCCTCATCTGTCTGGGTGTACCTCCTCACCCTCATCTGATTGGATGTACCTCCTCACCCTCATCTGTCTGGATGTACCTCCTCACCCTCATCTGTCTGGATGTACCTCCCTCACCCTCATCTGACTGAATGTACCTCCCTCACCCTCATCTGTCTGGATGTACCTCCCTCACCCTCATCTGTCTGGATGTACCTCCCTCACCCTCATCTGACTGAATGTACCTCCTCACCCTCTGTCTGGATGTACCTTCTTACCTTCATCTATGTGGATGTACCTCCTCACCCTCATCTGCCTGGATGTACCTCCTCACCCTCATCTGATTGGATGTACCTCCTCACCCTCTGTCTGGATGTACCTCCTCACTCTCATCTGACTGGATGTACCTCCCTCACCCTCTGTCTGGATGTACCTTCCTTACCCTCATCTGACTGGATGTACCTCCTCACCCTCTGTCTGGATGTACCTTCCTTACCCTCATCTGACTGGATGTACCTCCCTCACCCTCATCTGACTGGCTGTACCTCCTCACCCTCATCTGACTGGCTGTACCTCCTCACCCTCTTACTGATTGTACCTTCTCCCCCCTATCTACTGGATGTATCTCCTCACCCTCATCTCACTACTGTATGTACCTCCCTCAGCCTCATCTCACTGGATGTACCTCCTTCACCAATCACTCTAGATTTTGACTGACACTACATCAGCTAATGGATGTGCATCAGTCCAAGTCTTGTTTACTTACATTTCTTGTTTATTTATCAATTCAATGAACTCTGCACAGCACTGTGAGACAACTGTTGTGATATTGGGCTATACAAATAAATTGAATTGAACTGAATTGATCTGGTGGTCTGAAAACCATTTCTCATTAAGAACATATTAGACTGAGAGAAGAGAAAGATTTACGGGCGTGGTTAGTTTGATTGATTGAACTTCAGTCTCATACACATTAGTCAGTGTTCTCAGGTTCAAGGGTCAAACCCACCTCCTCATTCCTCCATTCTTATCCAAATATGGTCACCACTTGCTCCAAAAAAACCAACATGTTGATGTTCAAATGTGAAACTCTTCAAAATATGAGTCTGCAAACCAATGGATGCTGTAGTTTCATCCATCACTTTAATACAGTCTATTGTTACATTGTATAAATTACCTGTTTATAAAATGGGAACACAAAAGGGATCATTTATTACATCTGTCAAGCAGGTTATGTTTTTCCATGCATTTATCTGTCTGTCTACTGAGCAGATCTAAATGATCTGATTTTTGTTTGTTTGTTTGTTTTTTGATAGAGATTATTGCGTTTGGGCAGGTTCAGAGTTTGAGATCCTGTCCTAAAAAAAAAATCCTGAAAAATTGATTTTAAAAGATAGTGTTGATATGTACCACAAGATGATAGCAGTGTTCAATCTATTGCAGGTATTCACAACCTGTGGTGCACGTACCACTGCTGGTGCACAAGCCACCACTAGGTGGTGCGCGACATGAAAAGGGTAATGGCGGCCCATGCCAGTTAGCGGTTAGGATGTGCCCAAGATCCCTGTGCTCGTACACCCAGGAATCATAAGGTTTTGTCTTTAGTCCCTGTGTCTGGCTGGACAGGACACCTGTCCTCAAAGCGGCAAACCCTGAACCCATGTGTAAAACGTGAGGTTAATTACACATGACCACAAACTACGTAATTATACACGTGTAAAGATCTATATATGCATGCAAATTGTCCTTTGTGTACACACTGGACTTCTGTATGTGTCTGGCCTTATGATAAGTGGCCATTTGGAAGTCAGAAGTGGTGCGTGGTCTAAAGTGTTGGGAACCGCTGATCTATAGCATCAGCACAGCTGAATTATACCTTGGCAGATGTTCTCTTAATACTCGATTGTTTTTCACAATTGAAATAATGGCTTTTTTAACAGGTTTTTTTTTATTAATTTACATTTCACCTGTAAATTGTCGATTTATGTAATTTTATTAATGTTTTTCTGTATTTCCAACAAATAAAATTTTTAAAATGTAAAAATAAAGTTTCACTGCTTCTGATTGATGTTGTGGAGAAATAAATGCCAGCTTCTTATTGCTATACTATGGATGAAGTGAAAGAGTTGCTGGCTGAAACATGGAGGAAACTGTCATGTTTCTACTAAGTCAAATACCTTTGCTTCAGACAACAGATATGCCCAGCAGTATGTTGCGTACTCAAAGATGTCGAGGTCCTCGATGATCTTTTCTCCTTGTTTTGCACCAAGATCTGGCAAAAGCTCTCGAAAAAGACTGTACAAGCCTTCAACTGTGGCAATCTACGACAAAACATCAACAAGCAAAAATCAGCTGATAATAAAAATCTTATTTTTTAAAAGTTAGTGTTAAACAGAGAATGTATATTAAAAATTAATATTATACCATCCTGTATTTTGTGTAGTTTACCTTTTGAGTCCTGGACATGGTTTGATTCTTAATGAGTAACTGATACAAACTCTGGGCCAGAGGATTACATCCGGTTAGTTTTCGGATGTAGCCAATCAACTTCTTTAGCAGATCCACTGGAAATTTGCATTTCTATAAAGTAAGATTATAAATCAAGTATCATTAAAAACTTAAGGTAAACTTGAAATTTACCCTGAAGTGCAACAATAGCATGATTATTTTTATTACACAAAGGAAAGTGCGTTTTAACCCTTGAAAGGAAAGTGCCTTTTAAAGTCGAGCATGTCGCCAGCGATGCCGAGTGACTATCATAAACCAACTTACCGTCGATCCTCTGCCATTCACGCAATTGACATCATTCAGGCTGATTCTGCATGCCGACAAGCAGAGCATTTTGTATATATTGCATACATTACAGCAGTAATGCAGGGAAATGGAATCATGCTGTGATGTGCAGCGTTCTGTACATATTACCTACATTACGGTGATGTACGGAAGCTCCGCTTGTCGGCTTTCAAAATCAGCTGGAATCATGTCAATTGCGCAAATGGCAGAGGAACTACAGTAAGTTGGTTTATGCTAGTCACTCAGCGTCGCCGGCGACACGCTCAACTGTAGAGGGTTATAGGAAGTCGACAATATACACACTTAAAAGCTCCTTTCTTGCAAAAATGTAAATATGATAGTGATATAATATTGTAGCTTCAAGCCATTCTTCTGCTTCAAGTGCAAGTTTTACCTCCTCCACGGAGGTCATGTTTTCATTTGCATTTTTTCATCTGTACGCTAATAGCAAGATGACAGATAAACTACAGAACGGATGTTGATGATTTGTTTGTTTGTTTGTTTTGGTTTTTTGTTGAGATTTGGGGCAATCCCGTCCTGTCCCAAAAAAATCCCCCCCAAACCCCTCTCTGTTACAATGGGCCAATGTTTTAACATGATAGTCTTGCTATTTAATCACAAGACAGCAGCAGTGTTCAGTCTATAGCATCAGTAAAGCTGGATTATACCTTTGCAGAGGTTTGTGCTCTCTGAGTGCATTTTTGCATTTTCTGACAAAACACAGTAATCATTGAAAAAAACTTGAAATATCTAATCCATGCATTGTATAATTAATTGTACTTGTACCAATAACTACAGTATCAGTAATAAATGCTGCTTACAATGACAAAGAGAGATGACAACAGGGTGCTGATTCCTTTAGGGGTTTGTTGGACTGAAGGCACAACGTCCTCAATGAAGAATGCAGTGAGAGCTTGGGTCTCCTCAGAAAACGAGGACAGGGAGAAGTGCACTGTCGACTCCTCTGTGATTCCACAACTTTCCAATGTGTTGCCACCACCAGTCTCATCTCTGAAAATATGGTTGATAGCACCATTAAAACACAGTAGTGACTGTTTCTGAAAAATAAGATGTTACTGTTATATAAATCATATAAATATAAATCCAATCAATCAAATATGAATCATGTTCATATGTACTGTCAGTGAATTTCAATATATCTTTACCTGTAATGAAGGACATTTGCAGGAATTCCACTTTCACTTGCAAGCTTGGTTTTCAAATCAGCTATTGTGTCTTCAGCTAAGTTCACTGCCACCTCAAAGTCACCCTGAGTGAGATATGAAATATGGGGCAGAAAAATAAAGTTAAATATCACACAGAATCTCTCTTCCATCTTGGACAGCTGGATTCCCTTTCTTCCATTGATGTCTTCACAGCGACCTGACCATAATCAATCTCCCAACCAAACAAATCAAACCCATGCTTATAGCTCTCATCACAGCCAAGAAAACAGTACTTGTTATTTGAAAATATAAGCATCTCTCAATTTCAACCACTGGTTAAATCTTGTTATAGAATACCTTGGAGAAGATATGTGCCTCTTCCAAAAACCAACTGCCACATTTCAATGAAATGTGGTCTTAGTTTATTAATTCATTTGGAAGTATGCAAATACGACTTGTCTGTTGGTGACTGCTATTGTATATAGACCCCATTCCACAAATTAGACGTCAGACATAAAGCTAAACTCGCAGAAAAGTGTCGAACACTAAGCTGTGAAACAACCCATATTCTACACCTTTGTGGATGACAAGTGCTTTAGACGGCAGAAGTTTAGTGGAGATCGCTAGCACCAGATTGGGGGCCAAAATCAATGTGCCGAAAAGTATGACTATGAACGCATGCTTATAAAGTACGAGTAGATAAGACTCCAATCTACATATTAGAAAATATATATCCTCACAGCCTACTTAAAACAAATACAGGGCTGACAATAAATGTACTACAACAAAATAAGAATTAATGCGAATGCATAAATATCTTCCCCGACTGAGCACATAGCCTTGCCATGTGTATAATGTTGCCTAGAGATATTGTTTTCCCAACGGAATTCCAGTTTGTCAGTATTGTTGGACTCTGCACATTTAACAGCAAAAACCCATTTGCATCTTCATTCTGGATCCTTTGGGAATCTATAAAATGACAGCTCAAGATTATTTGCTTGGTTGTTTGCACAACCAATTCCTACACAACTGATTGTCTTTGTGACTTTCTATAAAGCTAAAACAGTGACAATGTTTGGCAGCCATTTGAGAGTGTGTTATTTCAAGTCCAAAATAGTGGTATTTACATTTGGCTAAGCCAATAATATGGGCATAACGTCAAGTACATAGGGTCTATAGCTGTAACAACATCTGTCTGGTTGTTATCAATATTCTTAACAGTGCATTTGCCTAAACTGCCTTGTGTGATTTAAGAAGGTATTCATATCCATATAACCATATATATCGTTTAAATGTCTTTTTTCTTTATCGTTACAAGAATACTGCTGGTGCTGTTTTGAATCATCTGACTGAATAACTCACACTGTTGCTATAGATTTGACAAATGTAAAATTACTGGAAAAGTCTGTAATGACTCTTCTTTTCTTTGTCTATTGCCCCAGTCAGGTCCAGGCCAGGACCTTGTGCACTATTTGGCATCTTGCTGCATGTTGTTGGTCCACCACTTCAGCGCCATTTGCTTAGTCGACCTCAAGTGTTGGTCGGATTGTGAGGGGTGTCGGAGCTAGTGTTCAGGGCAACATCACTACTTGGTGCTTTGCTACTGGGACTGTATAGACTGTTGAAAAATGGCTGGGGGTGATAAGAACCTGACAAAATAGCCTACGACACTTAGCCTAGGTCTCAGTTTGTCATGTGTCTTTTTTTGTACTTAACTTGGTGAATACTGCCCTCTCTGAGTAGAATGGGATGTCATTTCTCAGTAAAGTTTGATAGCTTCAATGCTTAGAGTCCTGGTGAAGGTGATATGCACACATTTATGAGCACAGAAAAAGGAATAATCCTGTTCTGCTGCGAGGTCAAAATGGCATGCGTGTATCAGGTTTGTACCACCCTGGGTACAAGTCATAGGTATATATGCAGGTACAGGATAAAAAAAAACAAGAAAAAAACTAATTACCCTCTGGTGATGAGCTGAATCAGAT
Source organism: Pseudochromis fuscus (assembly GCA_900323345.1). NCBI lineage: Eukaryota > Metazoa > Chordata > Actinopteri > Pseudochromidae > Pseudochromis > Pseudochromis fuscus. The sequence goes on from OOFC01046951.1 coordinate 6,870, forward strand.
GGTGGGCAAAATCAATGGTCAGACCCCATAGACCTAAGAGTATTGTGAGGGTCAGCTGGGACCGGCTGTCAGAAGTCTCTGCCCAGGATGATTTCAACTCCCACCTCTGTGACAACCTCTCCAAGGTCGAGGAAGAGGAAGGGGACATGGAGTTCAAATGGGCTGTTCAAACCCTCCATTGTGGAAGCAGCCCTGAGTAGTTGTATCCAAAAGCTTGTTGGTGCAAGTCACAGCAGTAGCCTAAGGCTGCATTCAAACCAGGGGCGATGTGTCCACGTGGAGTACTCATAAACGTGTACTGGCAATTTCACAACTCGCAAGTAACAGCCAGTATGATCACTCCTCCCAGTAACCACGGTGACCACCCCTTTCACCATAAACAATAAATGAGATCGCCAATATTGCTGCTTTTACTTGTCGTTGAAGTCCCATAAATGGAGAAAAGCTGCTCTGCTTTTTGGTACAAAGTTAAAGTTTTGTCATAAAGATCTGGACGGACACAGACAGCAACAATAACCTCATCCTCCATTGCTGTATGATGATGTCAGGAAAATGGAGATACGATGTGGCGCAAATTTGACACTCAAATTAAAAAATTTTCAACTCATGTGATGCAACTGTCACGTCTACTTGAGTTGCCCTACCTTCCCATTCACTTATTATGTAATCTTGTCCCACAACAACTTTGAGATGCATTCAATGTGAACCCCTGGTAAGAACTTACTGGTGGACACCAGGAGTGAGGGAATCGTCAGGGTGAAGAAGGAGGCCTTTGATTGGTCCAGAGGACTAATGACTCAGAAGATAGGTACCAACAGATGACATGGTCGTAGCAGTTGCCTTTGCAGAAGCAAAATCCGTGGCTTGGAAGGAGCTCGGATGCCATAGAAAATTACTTTTGGTCACCCTCAAAGAGGTTCTGGAGAATGATACAGCTGGGAGAGGAGACTCTCATTTCGACTGAGGATAATGTAGGAGGCGGACGAAAGAGGTGGACCTTGGGTTTAAGAGTTGCTCTTAAACCCAAGGGCCATGTCTCCCTCACAGGTGTGAGGGCCAGAGGCTCCTGGAGGGTTGAAGTCCATCTCACTGGGGGAAATCTTTGAGGAAGTTTGAAAACACTACTGCAGCAAAGCACCAGGAGTGGATGAGATTTGATTGCTGAAAGCCCTGGATATTGTGGGGCTGTCATGGCTGACACACTTCTGAAATGTTGCATGGACCTCTAGGACAGTGCCTGTACTGGGACAGACTGGCATATGGGTGTGGTGGTCTCTGTTTTTAAGAAGGAGGACCAGACAGTGTGTGCCAATTACTGACATTAATTAATCACACTTCTCATCCTCCCTGGGAAAGTCTATGTAAGAGTGCTGGGAAAGAGACTCTAGTCCATCATTGAACTTCACACTGAGGAAGAAAAATGCCCAAGTCAGCCCAGGACTCCCTGGAGGGATTGGATCTCTTCCTTGGCCTGGGGATCCCCTGGAATGAGGTGATGGAAGTTGTTTGGGAAAGGGATGTCTGGCTGAATTTTTCATATAATTTTACATTAAACATTTACATTTACAGTCTATTTTTGTAAAATTATTAATGTTATTATGCAGTCTGAGGCCATGGTTCTTAGCCGGAAAAGGGTGGAGTCGGGGACGAGGTCCTACCACAGGTGGAGGAGTTTAAATATCTCGCAATCTTATTCACAAGTGAGGGTAGAATGGAGCAGGAGATTGAGAGGTGGATTGGGGTAGTTTCCATAGTGATGTGGACACTAAGCGGGTCTGTCGCAGTGAAGAGGGAGCTAAGCCAGAAGGCGAAGCCCTCAATTTACTGGTCGATCTACGTTCCAACCCTCACCTATGGTCATGAGCATTGGGTAATGACCAAAAGAACAAGATCGTGGATACAATCGACCGAAATGATTTTCCTCCGCAGGGTGGCTGGGCTCAGCCTTAGAGATAGGGTGAGGAACTCAGTCATCTAGGAGGGACTCAGAGTAGAGCTGCTGCTCATCATCATCGTCATCATCATCATCATCATCAGTTAAAAAAAAATGAGAAAAAATCTTGTGGCCAATGAGAGACCACGACTGAAGCTTGAAATGAGGCTCTGTTTCTTAACACATTTAGCCAAACTTTGCACAACTACTCACCGTCACACCAAATTAAACAACATACAAAGTACTGCACTGAAATAAAACAAGGTAGACCTTCTTGAATCACTGTCCCTCACATCACAAAGTCAATATATATAATGTGAAGAAGAAGTTGAAGAAACAGCAGTGACCTGGATGCAACTCCACTTCTCTACAAAGTGAATGAAAGCATGAAAACGTGATTGCTCTGGGAAATATTAAAAAAGAGATGAATAATATTAAACAAATATAATATGACCTAATCAGTTTACAGTGAACTCACCCTGAGCATGACGTGGCATCGAATTTTATCTGTTCCGTAGGTTTCACGTACTCGACGCCCTAAATCTCTAGGAGCTGTTATCAGGTTTTGCTTGGGTGTGAAGATAGCATGGATTACATCTCCACTTTGAATGTGTCTGTCTTGTAAAGACCCTGTAAATCAAACAAACAAAAAAAGGAACAATACATGTTACAATACATATTACACTATTTTCAGACATCCATAGCTGTTGTAAGGATGATGAGTTTGTATTAAATTCATGGGACATGAAAGGCCTGATCACCTCTATGCCTTTGTCTGATCGTCAAGCTAACCAGGAGCATCTAACCTCAGTGATCATATGCATGTGTACGGTTATAAGATCATAAATGAGAAAAATCTATTTTTTAATCAATTCTAAAACTAAATGGGAGCCAGTGCAGAGAATCTAATAAAAGAAAAAAAACAAAGCTGAAGGTGGGAAAGCAGAGGCTGGGTGATACCAGAATACAGACTGTTACAGTTACATAACCTGGATAAAATTAAAGCATGTACCACCATTAAAGCATGCACCACCTTCTAAAAGACTTTAACCTTTACCACATTTGTCAAAAATAATGTTCCCTTTCCTTTCAACACTATTTTTTCAGCCACCTGTGGGAGCACCACACCACTGCTTACCTGACTGCTGAGAACATCAGATTAAGTGTTGCATCCGTGTTTGCATTTTGTATGACACCTCTTTTTGTTACCTACCCTGTTGGATCTCCTGTTTAGACAGAAATAAACTTATTTGGAGCTGCTGTGCTCTGTCTCTGCTTTAGGGTCCAAAACTAAGCACGAACCATAACATACTTGTTCACTTTGACCTTAAAGTGTCAATCTCACAATGGTCCATGGACTTTTGCCATTTACACTAATTGCAGTATGAATTTCGCAACAAGGAAACTGCAACAAGAAAGTGATGTAAGGACTTGTTGAACTGGTAAATCTGCTGAATACCATCATCCTTCAGCAGATACTTTATTCTTTAGGGATTTCCCTCAAACATTGTTGGACACTTTCGGTTCTACTACAGACAGTGTGTGCTGTATAAGTTAGATTTTGCAGTTTTTTGACTTATGACAACTTTACATTTCCATGTGTCTGAGTCAAGTATGGGATTAGGTACACCTGTAATTAGTGATGTTATGAGGTGTACAGAGTAATGGACAGGTCTTTTCCGTGAAGCATGTATCAAGGCTTGCTTCATTTAGGGGAGGAGCCGGAAATGATGACATCCGAAGCCTCGTTGCCCAGCTGTACCATGTGACTGCTTAAGGAAGTGGTTAAGGTTTGACAACATATAAACCCCTCAGGCTCCATTAAAAATGTGGGTTTTTGATAGAGTTGCGGGAAGTTCAGAGTTTGTCTAGCGCTTATATAGTTTGATTAGCAAGGAAGACTCAAAATGTAACAGCAGATGCCACTGTGGAGGTCCAGCTCTACCTTTCTGAGCCAAATATAAGCAGGCTGGAAAACCCTCTGGAGTACTGGGAGAGGCAAAACTTACTGTATCCAAATTTATATAATCTTACTCTTGCATTTTTGTGCACACTGGCATCTTCTGTTCAATGGCTAGAGAGGTATTAAAAAAAGGAACCGATTAAAACCAAAAACTGCTGACAAACGGTTATTTTTAATAAAAATGAATAAAATCTCCCTGTTCTGTACATATTTGTCCAAGTGACACAAACACTCTGACTCTCCTCTGTCTGCTTGAGCCTATGAAATTTTCCTAAAGTGACAGATGAACATTACACAAACTGTCATATCATATGAAAAATTTAAATATTCTAAAATATTAAAATATTCTATTCTACACATACGGTCATTTATGTCGAGAAATCCTTTTGTCATACTTTTTTTTCCCCCAAGAGCCAAAACAGACACAAAAATTCAATGCATCCCACATTTTATGGTTGAGATACAACTGCCTGTGATGATACACTCGGCCAGAAGGTGGTTTCATGTGCACATGAATCTTCAAGAGATGAACCCTTTCTTGAACCAATTGGCTCAAGTGGTTTGATGCCTCATGAGGCTTCATTTCACCATCACCACCTGTAATGATTCCTTGTATTTTTAGTTTTACTTACAGTTGTGTTTTGATTCTGATGTTCTTCTTAGTTTTACTTCTGTGGCTGTTTCTGTCTTTCTGTGTCTGTCTTGTCTTTTCCTGTTTTATTTTGTAAGGTTATTTCCCTTGTGTGTCTTCTTGAGTTTTGCTTCCTGTTGTTGTTTTTCCGTCTTTTGATTAGCAGCCCCGCCTAAGGGACTTTCACCTGTGTCTTGTTGTCCAACTGTTTCCAGGTTGGTAATCAGCCTCTCCCTTATTTATACTCTTAGTCTGGTCTATGTGCGATCACTGGTGTATTTACCTGTTCTGCTGCCAGTTTTGTTACCTGTTCTTCCTGTTACCACCTGTGTCTGGTGGATTACTTTCGGTTGCTTTTTTGTTTTGTGATTGTTTGGATTAGGTTTTTTCAGCTTCAGATTTCTTTTGGATTTTGGATTTTCCTGCTATCACTGCAGCGCCCTTGGTTTGTGTTTTGCTATTAAAAACCTTTTGTTCACCTGAGCCCCCTTCCTCTATGTGTCTGCATTTGGGCCCTGCTTCCTGATACGTGACAACACCTACAGAAAACCTCAAGGTATTTACTATACCCAAGGCAGCTACCAGTGGTGTAGTGTTGCCTTGAAAAGTGGGAATATATTCTTTCTAGCAGATAACTTGCATCACCAACGACTGCCTTTGTTTTTTGTTAACGAAGATTAAAAGTTTGCTCTGACAAATGTGCATTTGAATCTGCTATTAAGGAAAAACATGGTCGTAGCAAGAAAGTGTTATACAGGAGTAAAGGTGTACAGCTGTTTGATTTTCATATTCCTGGACATACTTTATCCACTTAAAATGTGTTCCTGTACTTTACAGTGCTGCATAATCATAGGAAAGAATACTTCCTCATTATTTGTTTTGAATGAGCTTACATGTGTTGAAGAAGGGGTCGTCTGTCAGGGGCATCCCATCCACTGTGTACAGGCAAACACCTCTGGAGGAATCTATTTTCTCTGTGTGACAGATCCTCAACATCAGGTCTTCAACTGTGTTTGCCAGATCCATATCTGCAATTTCAAAATAACATGGTGATGGTATTAATGCTTTAATGAAGTGTATGATTACTGCCATAATACAAATATGAGATTTTTTTCCACTTGGAGCTGTAGTGCTGACAACAAGAAACTTATAATCTAAGTTTGCAGCCCTTTGATCAAACATATTGATGTTCAGCCTATCAGCTATCTTACCCTACCTGTTCTCTTTCCTTGCAGTAATTCTGTATTAAGTTAATTACTGGGTGTGTCTCAAAGCACAATTTGTTCCTCAGACGTCAGCAGCAACAGGGAATGACATATTGTAAATATCATCTGTAACCTGTAACATACATTTTATGAGGACACATCAGATGAATTTCTTACCTGTGATACATTTTGGTTCTGGACATTTGGGGTATGTGTACAGCAGGGAGAAGGACTTTGCTGACTTTTGCACTGATGTCGCAGCTGGAGTTGAAGCTGGAGCTCGAAGCCTGCCGATGGTTGTTTTCATGTTAGCAAAGCGATTCTTTTCCACCTGACTTAATCCTGTTCGGAAAAACAAAATTATCTTAATTGAAGATATTCACATGGAAACAAAATGCCCCTCATGTATGTGTAGTTCTGGAGGAACCAGTGAGAGAGCTCAAACCTCCACCACTGATGCTATATACTGAAAGCTGTTGCCCTCTTGTGGTGAAAGAGCAGCACTATCTTGATAAAAACATTCTCCCAATATATATAACAGAGAGGGATTTTTCATGTTTCGTTCAGGATCCCATCCTCTGATGTGTTAATAGTGTGGTCATCGGGTAATACATTATCTCTCTCTATCTCCAAAATACATACCTCCGTAAAACATTGACATCTGTTCAGTTGTTTCTTAGAAATCTTACCAAGGTTGGTTAAGTCTTCTTCAGTAACGCTGTCAATAAAATCTCTTTCATCTTTCACTCCAAACTGTAGAAACTTGTTGTAGAAATCCTCCAGCCTGTGCCTTTCCAGAAGGTTGTAAATTGCATCCATCTGAAAATATTGATAAACACATTAACATAATGACAACTCAGAGAGATTTTGTGAATTTAAAGTAAATCTCAAAGTAAAACAAAGTTGAACAATCTCACCTTGATGCGTGTGAGAGAGCAACAGTTGTGCTGTTTTAGTTTCTGTTTTGCTTCTTGAATTTACTGGAATCAGGGTGGGGTGCAAGTGGAGGAGGGGTGGGTGCTGCTGCTGTGCTGGAGGAGTGGTTTGGTTGGACCAGGAAATATCTCTCATGCATAGATCTGTTGCTTCACCTGAAGAGGACTGATTATGCTCATTTTCACCTTTACAGTTACAGCCCTCCTCTTAAGGAGTTTTGCACAGATTGAAATTCAAAAAAGTTAATGTTTGTCTTACAATTGTAGTGGCAAAAGTAATCCCTTATGTATTTTGATTCTCTTTTCTTTTCATACAGCATGTGTGAATTTAGTGGCTATTTAGCTGGTATGGCTGTAACTAGGTGGTTCCTGTTTTAGGATAGCAGTCGAATCTCCTCGTGACGAAATGTGAAGCAGATGATTTCCAGTAACCTCACATAAAACTTATCTAAGCCAGAGTTAGTTTCAATATGTAGTTGGCAGTTTACTTCATTGTATAACCTTGAGAAATGAATAGCCAGGAACAGACACACCAGGGAACTACACACACACACATTAGCTCAGAAAGTATGAAGGAGGAGTGATACACTTTAGGCGAGCGGGGGCTTGCTCACTTAGCTACTGACTTCGTCTGCAGAGATTATCATATTTATATCTCACTCAAACTTTGTATATCTGATTCAATTCAATTCAACTTTTTTTACACAGCACTTTAAAAAAACAGCAAGGTCAGCCAAACTGACTGACTGCCACAGTGATGGGGGGGACAGGGAGAGACCAAAGGACAAGGGGAGAGAGAGGTACAGAAAGAGAGACAGGAGAGACAACAGACACTGGACATCAATTCGGGACAGAGAGTGGACCGGTCAGCCAGAGTGTGAATCTTATCCAGGATCAGAAAGCAGGATGTCTGTATTTGGTAAATATTACTGAACCCATTACAACTGATGGTGGAACAGATCCTGGATTCAGGATCACGAGCTGTATGTCAAATGCTTTCTATGTATGTCCATATTTAACTGTGGACATGTCGGAAATGCTGGGAAATGAAGTGGGAAAATATTGCTGCTGGTAAATACTGAAAGTAACATAGCCCAAGTTAAAGTGTTAACCACTGCACAGTATTTCTGTGCAGTGATGGTTATCTATATGCTGCAGTACATTAAATAAATGAATCTGATGATATTTAGGAAGAGAACTGGCAAACGTGCTCAGTTACTATGACAACCTTGGTCTTTGGTACAGCTCGGCATAAGCTGATGTTTTCCTACATCATAAATCTCAGTTTCAGAACAGATTTCTAAAACTGAGATTTTCCATCAATGTTCAGCCTGAGCTCTGTTCTCACAGAGATTAGTGGATCACTTTACATCAGGATCTGAAACTTTGTCCATGTATAGTATGAACACCCAACATTGTAAAACTGTACTTAGAACAGAAAACATGGAAAAGCAGAATAGGTCCTCTTTAAATAACTATTTAAATCAGAAAAATATTTCCAGAACCTGCAACCCACCCACTTCTGAACTCTTTCCCTCTTTGGGTGGTTTACTATGAGCCCGGATCATACGCTGAGCTTATGTTATATTCAGTTATAAGTGTCTCAGACCTCTGTGACATTGAAAAGTAGAACACCAATAAGCTGCAAAATAATCACAGTAGACTCTCACATATTTCCAGTATCTGAACACTCTCCTACAGATCCAGATATGATCCACTGGCTGACCCAAAGATTTCTGTCAGAAGAACTGATCTTCAGCCAGAACATGACATGAAGAAAATAGTGAAAAAATACCACTCTTCTCAAATTCAGGAAACCAGTCTTACATACAGTACATGCAGTATGTCAATAGAAATACTCTTACTTATAACATCATAATGTTATAAGTACTTGATTATAATGTTATAAGTACTTGATTCATTTTCTTTGCTCCTATTGTCACAAATATATTGAAAACTGCTTTCAGTATATAATTTATACTCTGAAGTGTTAGACAAAACAGTGTTTGTATATCTGGATGATATCTTGATTTTTTCCAGGTCCACTGAAGATCATGTTCACCATGTCAGGGAGGTCCTAAGGAGGTTAATGGAAAATAAGCTATATGTGAAAGCAGAAAAGTGTGAATTCCATGTCAATTCTGTGAGTTTTCTGGGTTTTGTAGTAGAACAGGGTCAGCTGAGGGCAGATCCCTCCAAGGTGAAGGCGGTCAAGGAATGGCCTGCACCCACCACCCGCAAGCAGCTACAACGCTTCCTGGGTTTTGCCAACTTTTATCGTAGGTTCATCAGGAACTACAGCCGGATAGCGGCCCCCCTCACACGTTTGACTTCATCCAAGCTAAGTTATACCTGGTCAACTGTAGAACAGACTGCATTTGAGAAACTGAAAGACATGTTCATTAACGCTCCTGTTCTTATGCACCCAGATCCTGACAGACAGTTTGTGGTCGAGGTTGACGCCTCCGATTCGGGGGTCGGGGCCGTCCTCTCCCAGCGTCAACTCTCGGACAATAAGCTCCACCCCTGCGCCTTTTTCTCACGACGCCTCACCCCTGCTGAGACCAACTATGACGTGGGGAACCGTGAGCTCCTAGCGGTGGTGCTGGCGTTACAGGAATGGAGGCATTGGCTGGAGGGGGCCGACCATCCATTCATCGTGTGGACAGATCATAAAAATCTCGCCTACCTCCGTTCAGCCCGGCGGTTGAACTCTCGGCAGGCGCGCTGGGCGCTGTTCCTAGGCCGGTTCAGGTTCAACATCACTTACCGGCCTGGGTCGAGGAACATCAAGCCGGACGCTCTCTCTCGGCTGTACGCTTCGGAGGAGGGGGAGTCTGCGATGGAGACCATCCTTGATCTGGGTTGTGTGCTGGGGGCAGTCCACTGGCGGGTCGAACAAGAGGTCCAGGAAGCACTGCGAGGTCAGACAGTTCCAGACGGTTGTCCACCCGGGAAGTTATTTGTGCCCCAGCCTGCTAAGTCCTCAGTGCTCACCTGGGGGCACTCCTCCAGAATAGCCTGCCACCCGGGGGTCCATCGCACACTGGCACTAATCCAGCAGCGTTTTTGGTGGCCAACGATGGCCGTTGATGTCCGCAACTTTGTCGCTGCATGCACAGTGTGCGCTCGCAACAAGTCGTCTCACCAACCTCCGGCTGGGCTCCTGCGTCCCTTACCCATCCCTCCAAGGCCCTGGTCTCACATCGCCGTGGACTTCATCACCGGACTTCCGCCTTCAGAAGGTAACGACACAATCTTCACAATAGTAGATCGATTTTCCAAGGCGGTTCATTTCGTCCCTCTTCCTAAACTCCCCGCCGCCTTGGAAACTGCTAACCTGCTGGTCACACACGTATTCAGGTTGCACGGGATCCCGCAGGACATCGTGTCGGACCGCGGGCCCCAGTTCACCTCTCAAGTGTGGAAAGCTTTCTGCCGGGCACTAGGAACCACCTCCAGCCTCTCCTCCGGCTATCACCCACAGACCAACGGCCAAACCGAGCGAGCCAACCAGAACCTGGAAGCCTCCCTGCGCTGCGTCGCCTCCCGCCTCCCAACCTCCTGGGCGACGCACCTCCCATGGGTAGAATACGCCCACAACTCCCTCATCAGCACAGCGACTGGCCTTTCCCCGTTTATGGTAACGTCTGGCTTCCAACCCCCCTTGTTCCCCAGTCAAGAGTCCGACGCTGCGGTCCCTTCGGTCCATGCCCAATTCCGACGAGTCCGGAGAGTGTGGCGTGAGACCCGGGCCGCTTTGGGATGGACAGCGGAACGAAACCGGCGCCTAGCTGACCGCCATCGAGTGCCGGCACCCATCTACCAGGTGGGCCAGCAGGTCTGGCTCTCCTCCCGGGATCTCCCTCTCCAGACTGAATCCCGGAAACTCGCTCCTCGGTACATCGGCCCATACTATGGGATAAAATTTGTGCCAGTAGGAAGTGAATTTGAATTCTTTATATCTGAATGTGAATCATTCATTTTGAATCTGAATTGATTGGTTTGAATAATTGCTTTTAAAATCTGAATCTGAAAACTCTAATTTGAAATTGAATCTATTGGTTTGAATGTGTATCACATTACATTTGAAACTGTAGTTCATTCAATTCAAAAATTCAGCTCCCTAATTCACTTTCACGTTTCAATTTCACTTCTCGCAAATTCAATTTCAGTTTTTTAATTCAGTTTTTTGTGCCACACATCCGGGGCCTGACCTCAGGCAGAACTAGTCGAACACCAATGGAAAGACACTGGTTTTACGACAGCAACGTGCTTTAT
>OOFC01046969.1:0-12678 GCA_900323345.1 Pseudochromis fuscus
TGATCTCACTGATGAGCTGCTTCCCACAAATTGAAGGAGGCACTGATCATCAAGATCACCTGCTTTAGGAGGTAGCTGGAAAGAAAACCTGCAGGGTCTTGGCCCTCCATGGCATGAGTTTGACACCCCTGAGGGATTGACTAATGCCGCGTCAGACGCTGTCTGCTCTACTGCGACGTCACAGTAGCTCAGAATCCAGAACGGCTTGTTTTACCCATAGACTGTATATGGCTTTACCCCAGGTGTTTCTCTTCAAGCAGCTCACACAACAATGAGATGGTTTTAAAATCTCAGTCAGTGGATTATGTGGACGCAGCCACATACCAAACACTACATATAAGACTTTAAAAAGTGGATTTTACATAATATGTCCCATTTAAAATTTTGCTATTCTTGCTCATTATTGGTACATTCTGAAAAAATGAAAATGGATACTGTCATTACTTTAATCCAGCATAAATAAAACACTTTACTTAATTCACAGCATATTTAGGCTGTAGACTTCATTCAGAAATCTGTCTGTGTTTATTACTTCATCTCATTCATGTGTTCTTAATGTATTAACTAAACGTAGCTGTCAATATGTGTCCTGCACCGACACTGTGTGTTAGGAGTAGTTGCATTTTCTTCACAACAATGCCAGACAAAGCCAGGATGTCCCATTCAGAAAATAAAACTCCCTGATTTATGCATTTCTTCAGTCCTTGCTGGGAGGAGCTATAAGGCACTAGAGGAAGAGATGTGAGTGAGGGGAGCGAGGAGCCAAATGAAATGCATGACACACTTGTTTGCTTTGACTCTCTGCATAATTTTACTGCATAAACTAAAGATGCCAAAAAAAGGCCAAGATTCTCATCATGAATCTTCTTCTAAAACATAAACAAATCCTCCCTAACACCCTGAAGCCAACTTTAAATGTATTCTTCTAAGAAAGTCTGTTCACCTGTTTTTAGATAAAATAAAAATGTTCTGTTTTAAATTCATTCTACTGGTTTGGAGTTATACAAACACCACAATGTGTCTGCTATGGTAATTCAAATCTGTTCCTGATTTTTTTAATTTATTTTTTTCATCTTTGTGTGTACATCTGAGTTTTGCAGGACATCTTAAGAAACAAGAAATGATCAAAAATAGTTCTCCTGCAAAACTAAACCTCAAATTCAAATGTTTCATGTTGTGCCTTTTAATAGTTTAGCTGATTGCTTTCAAATCAAACAGCACAGCCAGGAAATTGACATATTCATCTCAGAACCGAGACACGGGGACACTGCAGCAGGCAACAAGTCCGTACAGCTTGATTGTTGGGTAGTGGATTAATTGAGTCCCTGGCGTAATTACTCAGACAGGACAGCGGGCAGACACAGATCCTCAGCATCTCTGATTATGTGGTGTTTGTGCTGTGAAAGGGGTCATTAGTCACTCTCACCACGGCAGCTGGACGTCTTCCCAAAATACTTTGTGTGTGTGTGTGTGTGCGTTAGTGCTGCAAACAGACACAAAAAGGGAGAATGTGACAGAAATGGGAACATTGAGACCACGCTGAGAGGTACAAGGAACAATGTTAAAAATAAATAAATAAATGAAAACAGCTTGATGATACGCAAGCTCTAATCGAGGCTGTTCAACTTCCATAGCTTAGGGCTGTTACACCGCATGCCAGACAATGAAAAAAATCAATATGTATGTTAAGTTTTTAGATTTGTCTGGGCTTTTTTTTTTTTTGTATATAGTCTACAAATCATTTCTCCTCTGCATTCTTCCCATTGTTGTCACTTTTATTTTTTATTGCTACAGCCCCCAAAACCCTGCCTCTGCTCTGGATTGGCACGCTGCCCTAGACAGACTTGGCATGGTCGTATCCAATTTGGTGCTTTGCTAAGATAGATATGTTTGCTTCTCTTGCTGCTGACAGAACCTCTCACCTCAAAATAAATGTATAAAACAGCTGAACTTTCTTTCATCAAGTTGGTTATAGTTGAGTAGGTTAAAAAAAGGAAGATCACCTCTCCCCATTACTGACAACATCAATGTTAGAGTCATTAAATGTTTCTAAAATACAAATGTTGAAACCATGACACCCCATGAAAACCCTTTTTCTTCATGAAGGATATTTTTTAGAAACATGTTAAAATAGGAAAATCACACCTCTTAATTCAGATATGCAAGAACAGTGTACTTGAATTATTTCCAAGCCTTATATATTTCTTATCAGCTCGTAACAACACTGACCCTCTGCCACCTGGTGCACACTTGTGACCACATCACAAGATTTCTGTTGTGAATAAATCAGCTGGCAGTATTCAAAAGTCTCATTATCAAATTTTTAATTAGCACATGGGCCCAGTTATTAAGGTACAACTGGTAAAAAGAGTTGATGCCAATGATCAAAGGCTAAAAAAACAAAAAGATGAACCTTTGTCTAATTCTGTCTGAAATTAAGGACCAAGTTGTAAATATTAAAAAATAAATAAAAATATTCCACTAAATACTCTTTTGTAACCTTCGAGATCATGGAAAAACAAATGTAATAATTTTTGCATCAAATGAGAAATAATCTAAGAATAACCTCTATTATTCAAACCTGTCCTCATGAGATCTTTCAAACTATTTACAGGGACTGATAAAAAAAATAACTGATGTTGTCATTTTTCTGATGGGGACAGGTTAAAGTGTGTGTGGCATATAGTAGGTTAATATCTACTGTACTGAAATAGGTGTGGAAATAAAAAATGAATAAAATAAGAACATTTCTAAAATAAAAATCATGAAAAGTTTAACATATTCTTTATTTGTTTAAATCAGGTGTACATTTCAATAAAATGTCATTTTTCTAGAATCACCCATCTAAAAACTACATCAAGAGGAAAATTAAAGTAAAGCAATGAATGAATTGTATAGTTGTATCGTTAAAGATGTTGAACTTAATGCATTATTACAACTTTCTTACAAAACAACAATGAAGATTACGAATGTTACGAGTAACATATCTTATGCCATAGTGATTAATTACACCACTTTGCAGCAGAAAGTATTTCCACAAAAATATAGCTAAAAATTCCCAATGAAATATTTGAAGAAGCTTTTGATTCACTCTCAGTCCATTCAGGTCAACAAAATTAATAAAAGTTGATACTTTAATATAAACTATCAATATTACCTGTTTCAGATAGTAATGTAAGTTTGTTGTGTTTCTCATCCTTGTGGGTGCAGGTTGCCTGACTATAGTTATACACACAAATGTCAGTGTCAATACATTCAGATATAATTGCAAATAATTGCAAATTAGCACCATACAAATATTGTATCCACTAGTTTACTGAATCTATTTTACCGTACTTTTCTATGTTGAATAGAAATAGATACAGATAATTAAACAGTAAACAAAGTTAACTGTCTGGTGAAAAGAAAATTCACAATTATTTGATATAATGTAACGCCAGAACTGAACAAGGTTACAAATTATTTTTTTTCTAATAAAAAAATGTGCCACCTGCAAATGTGAATGTAACAAACTATTTTTCTCCATTTGTGTGCAGCCTGCAACCTCTGCAGGATTTTACAGTGTGAGCATTTCACTCACACATGCAAGTGTGATTTTTAGTGTGCGAATGTGATAAATAATTTGGGCACACCGGTGGAGTGACTCTGACGCTCTTGTTAGCAGAAGCTCAGTGTACAAAACATTCAGGTAGCAGCTTCCCTCTCTCAGCCGGTGCTGATCCTGTCTGCTGCTGAAATGACAAACAGCAGGTTATATCAGATGTTGCTAGCTAACTTTGACTCCATGGCTTAAATTAATGACAGGCCAAAATGAACCTCTGTTGTTGTCGGGTACGTGTCTCTGTGAGCCCGTGGGCAAACGGATTTCGACACTACACTGCTGTCTGCACTCAGGCAAAGATTGTTTAGGAGGTAAAAGATGTATCACTCTGTAACACCGCACAATCAGTGAGTGAAGCGAGTGTTTCTGTTGCAGCGACTCTAAATAAGTAATGAGTCTCAGTTGATCGCATCGTGTCAAGCTCAGCAGTCAGAGTCTCCCAGTTAAAATTTTATTCATATCAGACCAAATAAATTAAACAAATCATCTTTTAGTACTGAATCGGGATCCTTAGTATTTGCAGCAAGCAGCTATTGGGAGAAAAAAGCTGTGCCAAAGTCAGCAGGCTGCTATTTGAATGTGTAAATAGAAACAGTATTTAATCAACACTTCTGTTGTTTTGAATGCAGAATATTTTTCAG
The DNA here is from genome assembly GCA_900323345.1 of Pseudochromis fuscus. Lineage (NCBI taxonomy): Eukaryota > Metazoa > Chordata > Actinopteri > Pseudochromidae > Pseudochromis > Pseudochromis fuscus. The sequence goes on from OOFC01046969.1 coordinate 4,243, forward strand.
GAGCACATCTGGCACAAAAATACATTTTGTAATTTTTTTTGTACGTTCGAGTTTAGAAAATTTACATGACAAAATAATAAATAATCTGTGACTCATACAACTCTTATGTTTATAATATCCCCATAGCGATACTCCCAATATGACTTTTGACTAAATGGTGCAGCCGTATCGTGCACTTTTCTCTGTGAGTCAGAGTAACAAAACAAAAACAGTTGTGTAAGATTGTTAATGGCTAATAATGTATTCGTTTCTTTAAGCCCTCTGCTGAATCCACTACATGTAATGAGCTCTTTAAATTTAGCAAAGATTTGAAGAAAGCATGAGTGTATCAGTGGTTGCTGCACAAAATATTAACAATTGTCTTCTTGTATAAACAGTGCCAGGAGAGGATAGCATGACCCACTGCAATGTGCTGATATACCAAACGCAAGAGTGTTGGGTAAGACGCCCACTAAATACACTTGTGTGCAGTGTTCATATATATGAAATATATAGACATGTTTTTTTGTCCTCTTGAGTTTGAAACAGTATATAAAATGCATTATTCATAGTGTTCGAGGATGTTGAGAATGTCTCCCTGTTGTTTTGCTTTTTTATTTGTTTTATAATCAGAAAAATGTGAAAAGTGTGCAGCGGTGGTTCAATGACCGTGGCAGGTCACATCATGTTGGACCGGGGAGAAGAAGAAATTACTTTTCTCTTGTCATGTTAATATTTAATGGACTAGACAGAATGCAAACAGTAATATAAACATATTCTGTGTGCCGTGGCAAATGGTCGGATCCCCTCTTGATTCGGTCTGTAATTGGACATGGGTACAGTAGTAGTTATGAGGGAGAGAAACTAAAACATCAGAAAATAAAGAGTTTTCAAAAAAAATACAGTAAACCTGGAATGAACACATTTATTGAGTTTGTCTTTGAGTCTGTTCGCTCAGATTCAGTTTCTGTTGGCATGAGACCACACCAGACCCCCTCGAGTACAGAAGGACTCTCAGCTCCAAACCATAAACTCAGCACATTTTTTAATCAGTAAACTGGCTACCGAGTCAGAACTGAGCTATAGCTCTGTCTACTACCTGCCATGTCAGCCGGGCCACTTCTGCCTAACAGCCCAGGGGGAATAATGGCTGCCCCTTCATCACTGACACTGTCCAGTACAAAGAGGCAAAGAGGGATTTGGACTGATGGAAAGAAACCACATGCTTATACACACACACAAATGCACACACACAGCAATGTTGTCTACTCAGATCAACAGATTTGGTCATTTATTCTGCTCCAGCTTTTTTTTTTTTCCAACATTTTATAGAAAGCAAAAACACAGGCACACACTCATTAAAGAGAGAAAACGTAATGATCTGAGCTTGTGTTTGCTGTTTAATATTTTTGTGCATAGGGGTCTATATTGAAAGTACTGGATTATATCTATTATATCTTTGTCACAGCAGCTGCTTAGTTCATTCCAACAACCTGAAATTCAGACCTGTGTGAAACATCCGTTTTCATTGGAATGAATGGTGTTTGCGGAAACCTACACCGTGTGCAAACTGTGGGTTTTTGATTGGGTTTATAATTAGAATAATTTTACACTGCAATGCTTTTCACACAGACATGAAAATGAGTTCTCGACGCAGCTTTTTTTGGTGTTTCGTTGTTCAAAAGATGGAGGTTTTTTATATTCAGCTGAAGGAACCTCTGACTGTGACACTTGGCATATAATGACTCACCGAGACTGAAAACCTGATGGTTGAAGCAAAGAAAGATCAAAGCTGTGGACAACAACAGAGGACACAGTGGAGGGAGTCAGTCACTGATGTGGAAAATAACATCAAACAGTTGATAATGTGCGCAGCATATATGTGTCTTGTGACCGTATGCTGTGGTCAGTTCTGGTCAATATTAACTGAGACAAAAATAAATGTTTAACTATGGTGCTTTAGGTAAAATGGTCAGAGAGAGGGAAAAAAGCTCTTCACCAAACAGCCCTGCACATATCTAACAAAATCTGTTTAACTGGGTTTGAACAAAAGACACTGAATCAAAGGGTTGCAGGGTGAAAAGACAATGACACTTCCAAAAATACTAATCTGTGGATAGAAAAATATGCATGAACATTACAACATTAATCTGGCATCTCATCTGTTATCAAAGACTGATGTAGACACAGCACAAACACCTTTCTATAGGCACTGTACTGTAAGATGTCCTTCAGCTTATTTATACTGACATCTGAGATCACCCAATCTGCAACTGTAAATGACAAAGCTTTCCATGTAACCAGTCCCTGTGGCTTTATGAACAAGTTAAAGACTATGAATAGAATATAAATCCCAGAAAACAAACATTTGGAGGTTTTACTATTTCATTTAAAACTTGCAATTTCCTTAGTTTTAGAGGCTTTTAAAGAAGACTTTGTTTGACAGATCCTAGTTTGTTTGTCTGACAGTTGCTCAGGGTTGACACATTGCTGAGGCAGTTGTTGATTGATTGTTCTACACTGACAGATTATTAGTCACCAAAGTCCCTACATTTATCCTTTTCCCACTACTTATCGAGGTCTAGGTCACAGTGACAGTAGGATAAGCAACATTGCCCATAAGCCCTTATCGCTAGCTATGACCTCTAGCTCATTCTGGATGTTCCCCAAGGTGTTCCCAGGCCGAATAAAACATGTAATCCCTCTAGCATATTCTGATTATGCCCTGTGATCTCCTCCTAGTTGGGAAAAGGAATCCTAATGAGCTGCTCGAACCACCCCAGCCGACTCCCCCCAATGCAAAAGAGCAGCAAATCTGCTTTAAGCTCCTTCCGGACATCTGAACTCCTCACCCGATCTCTGTTAGATCTCTGAGCACCCTCCTCACTCCTCACCAATACAGGTTTTGCAACTTGCTTAGAGCCTCATATGTTACTGTCTACACAGATGACACCATCATCTATTGCAACAGCTGTCTAAAGCATATGCAGCATTTGAGGGTTGTCCCGGAGGCAGTCAATGCTCGTGGTCAACCCAAGGAAGTGTGAAATTAGACAGATTGAGATACCATTTACAACACATGCTGGAATACATATATAGCTTTAGAGGCTGACTGTGTATGAGATGGTTTCAAAAGCTAATCAACAGAGGCACTTTATTGCAGATAAAGCAGCTGCACTACAAATGTATCTCATGTTTCCTGCATGGTGTATTTCTGACATTTAACCCTTACCCCGCTGAATTGTTTTTTTATGCAATGCACAGTCCTGGGCCCACAGAACCGCTTATAGAAATAATCCAAACTGACACAAACTGGGTCAATCCTGTTACACAATGGAAAGTAAATACAAAAACGAACATTCTCGGTGTTAGCGCTGATGGAAATACAGTGGCCGACCAACTGTTATCGGTCATAGCAAGTGAAGGGTTAATATAATACAATAGATTTATTTTTGTTTTGTTTTCCTTTTACTTAATAAACTGAATATATGGGGCTTGTCTTTTTTTAAAGTATGAATTCTTTTCTAAATTAGTGATACATATGAAAGCATGTTTTACCATCAGGTGAATCGCTGACATGTTCTTTGCGTTTTAATTTTCCTCCCCAGTGAACAGGCTTTTCTGCATGGGAAATATGCACAATCAGATTCATTCAGATCAGACTTGACATGTATTTAATGTTAAGTCAACCACAGAAACAGAAATAGTCGTAGCTAACTTTCTGAAAAGAGGTCAGCAACCTAATTTGGGCAGAAGAGAGAAGCAGGAAAAATGAAGTGTTTGAGCTGAGGAAAATCGCAAATCTGAATATCATATCTGGTACCTTTTGAATATTCACTTCTTTTTTTTTCTGTTTTTGGAAGCAAAGATAGGATTGTCTGTAATCATAAAGAACATACTCTACTGAAAATAACTTGGCTTTTCTCACTTAACTCAAAGAAGAGGTGGGTGAGGTTCGTTTGAGCTCCATGTCTACCTGTCACATACAGGGAGATGTGCAGGAGACACACAGAAACAGAAACAGAGCCAGAGTTGTTTATTTGTATGCTCTTTGTTTGTTCCCCAAATAGTTTTTGTTACGGTTCATCCTTGCAGGTCTGATCCGGGGATATAAGCTGTGAGGGGAGGTTGACTTGACTGGGAGTGGATGAAGAGTATCTGTCCTCAGGGACACTTTTTATTTATTTATTTTTTATTTTTTCAAAATAGGCTGATACGGAAACATACCATATAGTTTGGAATGTATTTCTTTCTGCTGGGAGACAAATATGCTCAATGCCCTTTCCATGTAAAGTTATGCAAAACTTTATTTCAAGCCATATTAAATTTGAGTTTTCCAAATGAAACAAATGAGGTAAATATCTTCCTATATGAATCTGTCTCAGTGATTTTAGCGAGCAAAGCCTCTATTTGTTGTCTTCTTATAAAGGTGACTGAGACAAACTTAAAAAATTGTGGAAAAAAAGAACAACTTAATGCATTTGTTCATATCGTTTTATAACACAATAAGGTACTTATGTTGTCATTTACATTCCTAGAATAGAGTAGTTCAGACGGCCAATCAGAGTAATTTACAAGTATTTGAATATTTATAATCATTCGGGAAGTTCTTCCTGTCCTTGTTTGATTGATGGAGTATAATTTGAGGTGCATGCATTGTTGTTATGTATAATGCCTCAGACACTTGTGTCCTGCAGCAGGAAATCACATCTACTGTAGTCTGTGATTTTACCAGTGAAAATCCTAATACCACAATACAGTACTCCAACTACAGCCTCACTTTAATGTCAAGTAAATTGATTCTCTGTCAGGGAAAATTCCTGAGAAGTATCTCCACTGTCACTGTGTTATCGAGGCATTGTGCTCTGCTTGACATCCTGTGTGTGTGTGTGAGTGTCTGATCTACAGTAGGTCTGAGAAGACTGAAACATGAGAAGATATCGGAAGGAGCTTTATTGCAGGTCAGCCTTGAAGATGATGCCATGTGTGAAAGCCACTGATGCGAGAACACATGAAGAGGTAGATGGAAGGAGGCAGCTGTGGTCCCCAAGGAGGAAGACACATTGCCCTCTTATTGCCATGTGTCAGACCTGGCTCTCACCTTCAGTGTGCACACTACAGCAGCAGCATGGGGTATGCATTCCCCACGCTAGCTGTTGGCACAAATTATGTTTTAGGGAGAAATCGGGTTAAGATTGGAAAGCAGAAAATTAGAATTTACATGCACTACAAAAAACCCTGTTTACTGCTCAGATGCAGATGGTCAGTAATGAGATTTCTCTCCTTCCCTAGATCTTATTTTAGAATCAGTTGGTATATTTAACATGTAAGATGTTATGAAAAGGTGCTGCAGTCTTTTCACGTTTGCATTTACAGTGACTATGCAGAGAAGGCAGGCTCTGTGTTTATAGAGCAAACACTTTTTCCTTACTGTGCATGCTCTTCTGAATTTTGGTAACAAGCTGCAGTGGAGCTATGAAAACAGACATAGTTCTCTCCGCTTTGATCAAACCGTAACAGTGCTTTCCTTAGCTTTGTGAGGTGCTGTTGTAAAAATTACAATATGAATCCCAGTTTAACTATACACGTGAAGAAGATCACAGCTTTTCTCCCACAGAAATCTTAGTCTGTTATCATTTATTGCTTGTTTACATATCATTTAAGAAGTGAAACTACTGCAGAAAGATGTATAAAGTGTTTTATATGAGTGTGAGAGGAAGAAGAATGTTTGTTCACAATCTCAAGGATTCAAAGGGAATACAGGATGTATCTACTGGCAGAAATGGATTCTTCGCATGTTGAGATGAGTCTAAAATTGCCCCGGAGCTCTGATGGCTTAATTTCTGTGCAGCTTTTGAAGGTTCAATAACAAGATTCCCACCTAAATGTGTTTTTTGGGTATGCATAATCACAGTATACAGAACACGGTCAGACTCTAAAGATTACATTTGCACTGGCAAGCTAAAATAAATTTGTGGCAACCCCACAAATTACCTTTGCCACGGAGGTTATATTAGTTTGGTCCATCTCTTAGCAACATTATGGAAAAACTGCTGAACAGGTGACGACTGATTATAGGCTAGATAACAGGTACTGAAGGTAGGTAATAAACAATGAAACAAATTTGGGACAAAATCAAAGGATGATTCAAACAAAAATCTAGAAAAATCCCTATCTGGTATAATGGATAAATGTTTAAACAATTACTATTTCACCCTGTGAGGGCAACAGTACAACATCCATACAACTTCTGCTGTAAGGATTGCATATACCTTTGGACGATATGGTAAACACAAAACTGCACTCATTTAAAACTATATGTTCAAGAGGAAGGAAAGATCTCCCCCTATGAGAAGCAGATGAAAGAAGTGCATTAAAAACCGGAGAGACAGTTTTCACCAGACAGTAGGTCAGTGGCGGTCGGTGCATTTCACACCTAGGCCTTCAGTGATGTCCTACTTAGTCCGACTTGAATAAATACCCCTCATAATACCATCATTTATGACACCACGGCTGGAGAAATCATATACAGAAGCACACCTAGGCACTACTGGGCATTGCATCACCTTAATCGTGTACAACACAGGCTATTTTCAGGTGCATTTAAACATCAATAAACCCGCATCAGCAATTAAATCTCATCAATATACGAGATACTGTCAAAACTTAAAAATAAAAGGGAATTTAAAATTTTTTGTCCGCAAAGTTTTAGTAAGTCCACCAATAGTAGGCAAGCTTTAACAAGATTGTACGCTAAATTACAAAATCGCAGTTTAATATAACAAGAACAAGACAGTCACAAAACCAACTATTTATTGAAAATAAAAGAAACAAATCTTTTCATTTGATCTTGAAAATAGCCCTACATGTGACAGCGACACAGTGACACAAGTCTCTTTGAGTCCTACCACTGCAATCACACAGCTGCGCCAGTGCACATTATTTACACACTGCAGAAGAGCAAGAATTAATTTTTTCATTTTATTGTAAATTTGTCATTTTATTTATTTACCATTGATTTAATATGAACAAAATAAAATTACAAAAACATATTAAAAATGAAAAAAAATAAAAAATAAAATGCTGGTATTCACCAAAACATCTGTCCCCCAAAAACACTTATTTCAACACAAAATCCATTCTCTTTTCTTTCCTCAAGAAGACTTCAATGAATGAGATTTTTCTGCTAAAGGTCAGGGTCTGGCTCTGGTGTAGCTTTGTTGACCTGCAAAACGCTGCCTCCGTTTTGGCTCCGCGCCTGTCCACTATAGCGCTGGCTGACGTGTTCGATGACGAAATTTACGTCACGCGGACCCTCGCGCACCAACGCGCACATGCGGACGCGGAAAGTATGAATTGGCCTTGAGTATCCAATCACAACATGCGTACATGTCACGTTCAACGTGAGGCCTTCTAGCTGGCCTTACTGTCGCCAACTCATGATCTGATTGGCTATCTCTCAACTATATGTGCCTGTTCACTTACAGTGCACAGACGCCCGCACTGCTGATTCTGAAGGCCTCGGGCAGATTTCATACAGCCTGGCGACACAAGCTAGCTGAATTCTGCTTGGATAAAAACTCTAACCTAAAACTACAACACTGGAAGCAGCGTAACCAAATGGATATAATATAACATGAAGAGAACAGAACATGGAGAATAATTCTATATATATTTAGGAAAAATACATTTAAAATTAAATTGACTTTTATCATAATTATGATAATGATGTCTGGTTATGTTAGCCAGGGCCAGCAGAGAAGGCCTTGCTGGCCCTGACGGCCCACCACTGCTGGAAATACTATCCAATATTAAAGCTGCAAGCAGTGTTGCCTGTCGGCCGACAGCCACCGCTTGGTCCACTGCGCCGCCCAAGCGCTGCATGGGCCTTCCTTCTGTCATAGAGGCAGGACACAACGTAACTGCAGTCACTGCTTGAAAGTGGAAATCAGGCACTGAATCAAGTTCATCCATGAGCTACACATATAAAAGAAAAAAAAACAACATTCACTCATGTATTTCCAAGCACAGACCGTGTGACCTTTGGCCCCTGTAACCTGTGTCTGCACACAGTGAGCAGGATGCTGCACGACAGAAAGAACACCCACGCTGTGTATCGCAGTCGCGTCCAGAGCGATTTGCCAGGGACGGGGGAAGCCGGGGGGGCGAGGGCCCGTCCAACGCTTCTTGCAGCTTTAATTAGGGGTCCAAGCCCGCGAGGGCTGGGACGGCGCGATGCAAGCAGCAGCGCCGTTCCCAGCACCCGTGGTGCGGGGAACCCTATTGTTTTCGCAAAGATTTTTCTTCTTCTTCTTCTTATTTATTTATTTATTTATTCTTCCTTACGTAAAAGTCATACTGCAGACTAGCACATAATAGGCGGTTGTGTGAAAACTAGCCAGCCTGGTCCAGTTCGTGGCAAGGACCTCTGACGCAAAAAAATCATACACCTGCACC
>OOFC01046973.1:0-11775 GCA_900323345.1 Pseudochromis fuscus
ATCTATTGATTATTCCATCAATTAATCGAATAATTGGATAACTAATGCTTGTTAAGGTGCAGTAATAAATAGTGCTGTCAAACAATAAAAATTTGCAAGAGGGTGGTTTGTCGCAAGGTGGACGACGGGTTAGCTTAAGTGCTAGCAGAATCCCCGACTAATGTATGCTTCCTGTTAATGTGGTATTTTAAACAGGAAGTGAAGACTACTTCCTCCAGAGTGTGCGTAATACTTTGTGTCGGTTGACTGTCCATCTTGGTTTTTGTGTACTCACATTTCCCATGGAGAGCGCCAACGTGCTATTTAGCCTTCTGAAAAAAACGTAAAAATCAAAAAGCCGTGCTGTTTTGCATCCTCCCTCTTTATTGGTTGGTTCTGCCGCCTGTCACTGTCGTGCTTCTGCTCCTTCTTCTTCCTGTCTGTTTCTGTGAATAACGTCATTAGTGGGAGCGATACTGCCCCCACCAGTTCCTGTAGGAAACTGCAAGTACAGATGGCTTTTTCCTGGCTGGTATTTGATTTTACCAATGACGAAAACAATAATACGACGCATCGACTCTTGAATTTCCGCGTCAATGAATTTTTATAATCAACGTAATTGATTATGTCAAATAATCGCTGCAGCCCGACTCCACACCACCTAAATCATTGGAGACCAGTCCTGTCAATCAAATTAACCACGCCCCTAAATCTTCGAAATGATTTTCAGATGGACCAGATCACGAAGAAGAGTTGACTTTATCTAATGACATCAGAATGACTTGTAGAAAACTGAATAGTTCATGATTGAAAAAGTTAATTTTTGAATTGAAGTCAATTGGAGACAGAGATTTTTAGAGCCAGCATCAAGTGGCCATTGATGGTATTGCACTTTTCTGCAGTGGTATAGGCATTTCTATACCCAGTCCATACACTAGAAGTAATATGCACTGAATCAAATATACTTGTATAAATGACAATAAATATGTATTGTATTGTATTCTATTGTACATCAGCATGTTGCTGTGTAGCATTTTGACACAACTCTGCTGTTTCTGTATTCAGCCTCACAGAGCTTGAACGGCTGGAGACTCTTAATCTTGTTTGTGACAAATTTCCAGCTTTACGTCCTTGGTCTCGTCACAGTACAAAATGCCTTTGTGCACTACCCTACACTCATCAGGACTCTGTGTTTCTTCAAAACCCAAATCCTCCAATTACAATCAAAGCTGTTTTTAAAAGTTTAATTTTACTGTTGTCAAAGTCTTAGAGTTTTATTAGGGAACGGCGACGATCAGACGTTGCTGAAATTTCACGCAAATGCTTGGTCACAATTTGGGATGGATGACCTTTGCTAGGCTGCGATTACTATGGCATGAATCCATCGCTGCCTTTTTAGATCTTACTGCTCGAGGCAAATAGAAGCATCTTTCCTGTGATGTTGGAGCTTGAGCCTTAAAAGACAAGAGACCTTTATTTGCCCCTGTGTTGCTGCACCTTTCAAGTCTATGTAAAGTATGCATTTGGAGCTGTATTCGTGAAATCATCCATCCCCAGACATCCTCTGTCTCTCTGAGAAGGTGTCATCTGGCACCAGCGTAATTAGGATCTGCACACAACGCGTCACTTTGACTTTTGACAGACTCAGTCAGGCTTTCATTATAAGTCTTTAAATCTTCACAAATGGCGTAATCTGTCACACACACGTCTAAACGATGAGATGGTGAGGCTAAGGAGCTACAGAAATCTACTTTGTCTTTAAATCTCATCACACTGGGTGTCAGGACAGTTGTATCACATCCGATGAGATGAGATGTGCCTGCGTTATTGAAATAGTTGATAGAGGGGAATCATTAGCCGGCGCAGGATTGTGTCAGCGCACATCAGTGATTTGAGTGTTGCTATGTGCACTGTCAGCCTTTGACAGTGCAGCTTTGAAAGTCGTCTGCTGAGGGTTTTCATTTGGCTTCCTTCATTTGATTTGAGCTAATTGCAGTTTTGCGTGGCTTTAGGGGAGAGAGGTGAGATGAGAAGCTAACGCTGGGTAATTCATACGGTCACTTGTCTGATGTGAACAAGCAGCAGCCGGATGGAAACAGACTATTCTTGTTTCGAGATGCGAGTCAGATGGCGAGATTTAAAAAAAGATGAGCAGAAACAGTGACTGTAAACGGAGGCTATTTAAGGATATAATACAACCTCAGCATGTCGACCTTTTAACAGCCCCAGTAGACGTGTTTTGTCATTTCTTCATCCATTTTCTGGCCAAATCTTTAACCACACATTATTTTATTGACACTAGTCTGATAATTTATTAGTTAAGTATTTTTCAAGTGGAAAAAAAACTTGTTTGAGCTTCTCAAGTATCAGATATTGCTTCTATTTCTCATCTTTAATTGTAGTACAAACAACTGGAAAGGACTAATTCTCATTATTGTAACACAACAGAAAATAATTATCTAATTAAAGGCTAATGAACACTGTTGTTAGTTGCAGCACTACATATTATGACATCATGTTAAGAAAAGAATTCAATAAAAAATAATTAAACCAATGTCTCAATGTGTAACAAACACATACAGAGAAATATTTAATTTCTCTCTATATAAAATAATAATAAAATATCCTCAGTGGTCAAAATGACCGTTCAGAGTCTCTTTGGGAGTTACCACCTCCACAGAGGTTAGATTTTAGCCTGTTATGTTTATTTGACATAAACGATTTTTTTTATTGGTAAAGTCAAATACTGTACTTGCAGTTCGCTACAGGAACTGGTGGGGGCAGTATTGCTCCCACTGTTTACGTTATTCACAGAAACAAACAAGAAGAAGAAGAAGCAGAGGTGCGACGTGACAGGCAGCAGAACCAACCAATAAAGAGGGAAGACGTGAATCAGCACGACTTTTTGGTTTTTCGTTTTTTTAAAAAGGCCGAACAGCACGTTGACCCTCTCGATGGGAAAAAGACTGAACAGTTGACCAACATAAAGTACTACACATACTCTGCAGAGTTTTCTTTTCATTGAAGCACTTCCAGTTTAAAATACCACATTAACGAGACGTAATCGGGGACTCTGCTAGCAGTTAGGCTAACCCATTGCCCAGCTTGCGACAAACCACCCTCATGCTAATTTTAATCATTTGACAGCACTATTTATTATTGCACCTTAACAAGCATTTCTTATTACCCGATTAATCAATGGAGTAATCAATAGATTATTTGATTACTAAAATAATCATTAGCTGTAGGACTACTTATGATTTCACCACAAGGGGGCAGCAGTGTTCAGTGTATAGCATCAGTACAGCTGGATCATCCCTGGGTGGAGGTTTGGACTCTGAGAGCTTTCTAGTAAATGTATTATTTTAGAATTAAAAGAATAGATCAATTGTATTTACTTGAAAGCTTCTTCAGACTTATTTTAAGGTGTGCACCAAACAACAATAAGAGTCATAAAATACCCTGTGGAAAGCCCCCACCAGAAACCTTTCTGTACAGCATGAAGGCTGCACAATAGCTTTACTGACAAGGATTTAATTTATTTTTTGAAGCAGGTAAAAAAGGGAAGCTGGGCTGTGCCTGCTCTGAATCACCTTTTGAACTGGAATCAAAACCCTTCATTAATCCACAGCTCTGAGGTAAAAGCTGCCTCTGAAGAATGGCGCCCACTGAACATTACCATTCCTCTGTATTTATCTGATGGCAGCTTCAGGATATTTATTCTCAGTGTAGTAGTTTGCAGAGTTCCAGTTCATTTATTTAAATAGCCCTTCATCTCGAATGTGTCGAAATGACTTCACAGATAATAAGGACGAGTGTGCCTACAACTAACTAATCGACAATCAGTCACCGAGGATGAAATGAAGCAACGCTGTATATGATGCCGAAAATAAAATTCAATAACAGCAGCAACAAAGACGAGAAAGAAATCATGATGTAAATACAAATAGAAATGTGAATATCAATAGAGATGGATCATCAGCGCCCGCTCTTTTTGTACTGGAGCTGCTATAGGAACATCCAGGTGAAGGTTAAAGGGACAACAGAAAATGACAACTTCCCCACCGACAAGGTAAAACTGACAGAAAACAAAAGAGAAACCCTCGGCTGCCTCCAAATGCTGACTTGTCGGATGAGCATCCTTGAAGTGAAGGAGAGCCCCAGAGTGACAGGGAGCGATTCACCGGGGAGATCTGAAGCTGGAGAGGTAGAGCGACAGCCGGAGACGTGGTGAAGGAGAATGAGAGATCTAAAGGGGCGGAGAGGCGAACTGACACTGTAACAGAGAGTACGACAGACCTAAAAAGACAAGAGTTTGTGGGGCAGGGACGCCTCGGGGTTTGCAAACTCGCTGCAGAGGGATTAATGATGCCAGGTCACAGCCCTGAGCTTGTTTACAAAGAGACACACAGCTGTTTTTACTATTGTTGGCTTCCTGTGCCGTGCTGGAGGGCCCGGACGTCACCGCGGCCGACATGCAACTAGAGGCGTGGGCCTGAGGAGGAGAGGGAGAGTTGTGTTTGTTTAGATAGCATGTGATGAAAAGTGTAGTTTCAGACTGAGAGAGCACACAGGATAGGGACGAAGAGGAGGAGGAGGAGGAGGAGAGGTGACCTGCAGGGAGATGACGGTGTCTCTTGTGACTGTTGAAGCAAGCTGCCTCTGCATCTCATAGTGTGAGTTTATTCACTGGACATATTTAGGGCTACCAACTAGGACACAGGTGTAGCGCCTGTAGAAAACAGACTTGTATTACCAGTACCAAGAGGGTGATGTGCCTCTGGTGTAACCTTGACCAAACTCTGCGTCTGGAGGTGGCAGCGAGGCTTTCGTCTCAGACCACTTGAGCGCACTGTACTCGACAGAAGAGGCTTCTTTATTCACAAGAGCAAGCAAATACCAGACACACACTCCGCCGTCTCGTCTGCGTTAATGACACTGACCTGACTGCTGCTAGTATCCATTACAAGAAGCTGTTTTTAACCAAGAGGGCCCACTTAATTTTGCTGAGACGCTACTGTAGGTGACCTGTGACCGAACCGGCCGACTGGCTGCTCCACTGTGCTATTTTGAATATAGGACGCTATCAAATCTCCTCAGTCGGCTCGCTGATACTATACCTCTGTTTCCACTGACTGATACTGGCTTTAGATTCACTTTCAAACATTATCCTATTGGCAATTTCATAAAGTTTGAAATCCAAAATGTAGTCAGATCCATCCTCTTTATTGAATTTAACCCTGTATATGTGCACAGTTTCACTAACTGTGGCAGACTGAATTAACTGGATATAGTTCATAAATGGCCACATGTTCAGTCCACGCCCTGTGTGATGGTGACACCAGGCTCTACCAGGTGGAGTCACTGTGATGTGCTTGGTTTTGTGAACTAGCGTTAAGTGTGTCCATATTTGGAAGGAAGGAAGGAGCTGGGGAGTAGCTGGGGGGCGGGTCTAATGAGACCAGGCCTATCAATCAAATGTTCCTTACTGTAAGGTCTAATATCTATTTAATTATGATGTAAGAAATGCGCACATTTTCAAATATCATCCATCAAGGGTGTTTGATTTTTTGGCAGTAAGTTCATAAAATACTGTGGGTAGTATTCACTGGGGGTGGGTCTAATGAAACATTACTCGGCCTGTCAATCAAAGCAGCCACATGGCCAAATGTACCTCTCTTTGAGGACTAATATCTACTTAATGATGAAGTGATTTCCAGATGGACCAGGATGCTGATGGGGAGAAGGGACTTTCGCCAATGAGATCAGAATGAGATATTTCATGAGTAAATGTGTCCATTTTTGTATTGATTTTTTGTGACCATCTGTGATATTACACTTTTTAGCCTGACCTCTCAGACCTGGTGACCACATCCATCTTTTTAATAGAGTCAATGTCTAATACCTGCTGTTTGCCACCTGTATGTTTAACATGAACTAGTCTTCAGTCACTTTTAACAATGTTGTGACTTTACAAATGGCTGTTGATTGATTTGCTGTGAATCAGCAAATGTATTGATGAACTAATTGTGTCAGTGCTGATCAGCTGTCACTGTGGACTGGAGTGACAGTGTCAGCTCGTGCAAGCTTTTATTTTATTAGTAGCAGGAGATGCTGAATGCATCATGTAAAACACAGCCAAGAGCTTCTGTGTCAGTTAGATATCATCTGTGGTGGAAATGAGACAAATAATTGGCAGGACGAGGCATCAGCCTTGACAGGGACCGTTGTAGATTCGCACGGGGGCAAATCCAGCTCACACGGCAGCTTGGCAGGGTCAGAGGACCTGGCAGTGTCAAGGTTCAAAGAGCAGCAGCCTCTGCCTGTCTGTCTTCTGCTGTGTTTGGCAGTGTTTACTCTAAACAGCACTTCTTGGTCGGCGGCGGGGAGACAGAAACGTCAACACCCAGTAACCGCGGCACTTAGAAACTCCCTCCACTGCTTTGCCTAGCAACACATTGCAGTGACAGCTTACATCACCAGGCTCCGCTGGCAGAGTCCTCTGCTGCAAGCTTCTCCGCGGCGATCTGTAAATGTGAAAAGGCAAAGCGTGCAATAGGAAGAAGTGACAAGAAATGCTGAAAAGGCCTCCAGCTGACAACAATTAGGCCCATTTTGTGATATTGTTTTGTCAGTGGGAAACCAGACATGAATTCTTGCAAGTGAAGGCTGGTTTTGTCTGAAGTTATGTCTGAGAGAAAAATGAAAAAAAAATCCTCTTTTGTGTTGCTGAACAGGCTTTGACTTAGTGCTGTTTACACTCATGAATTATTCACCTGTGTATCTCTGTGTATGAATTATGCCATCCTGCGTTTCAGCTCATCATCCAGTATTTTTATTCCCACACAGGCGTACGTTTCATAGTGCCCTCTTGAAACTGACATCTCTCATTGTTAATAATTTCTCTGGTAATAAATGTCTTTAGAGTCATGTATCTAATACAGGAGCTGAGCTTTGTGCCATTAATTACATTAGTGGGGACAACAGGGAGCCTAATTATCCCTCAGGGATTAACAAAGCCACAGCATCAGCTTTTCATTATAAATACGACTACTATCACAACAAAGGGTAAAAATATTCATTTAGCTGTGAATGCGTTTTCTCTGTTCCTGCTCTTACTCTCTTGTTACATTTTTTATTTTCCAAACAAGTGTCTTATGATTTAGATTGTGTTCAATTTGTCTCACTATCAACAGCATGAATGATGAAAATGTTACTGTGTTAGGTGAGGCAATGAAGCCGTCACACACACACACACGATGTGCACCTGCAGCTATTCACTGACTGACTGCCATGATTCAGCACAAGAAGCACGTTTAAAGAGTTTATTTGTGCAAAGCAAACTAGTAACTCATGGTGAGGCTGAAGGTGGAGTTTGAGAGCAGAGAGGGGGCAGGAGGGAGTGTTGCAGAAAGGTGGATGTTGGACCAAGCAAAGCAGAAAAAGTCCGGCCAATGAGGCTGATTTACAGCTGAGCACAGCAGAACAAATATTAATCAACTGTAGGAAGCACATGAAAAACAAGCTAAAGGTTTAGCCTGAGTGTGTTACCACAACACTACTGCACAATAATGACTGGAGAGAAGAATACACATAATATGCATACTTGTCTGTACTTGTGTAGCCTCATCAATTGCAGCTCAAGCACTGTTTCAGTTCATAATAAGCATTTTACCAAGTGTGCACCAAATGCCCACATGTTCAACCTCTTTTTATTAAGGATATAGAGGCGACTTCAGTGGAGTTTACAACTGTTATGAAATAATCTTCAAAGTATTACAGTTGTTGTGTCGCAGAAAGTAGTTTTGGATTTGTTCAAGTGAAAATATTTGTTTAAACTTCATATCTGTTGTCGATTTTATAAATTTGGATCCTGTTTTCGGAGCCTGACTGATCCTCATCTCTGCAACTTGTTTTGAAGTTTTCCACCAGCTCTTTAGTGGTTAACCGTGAGTTTTGGGTTTGTTTGATGGACGTCGTATGTAAATCTATTTTGTTCCCTGAAGTTGTGGTTGATATTTTTATACGTTCGAGTAATTTTAACCCAGTGCCTGCTGTGACATGATCAAATACGCTGCCAGTCCGATGGTGGAATCACTAAACTGTGTCCTCCATCCTCAATAGTGTGTACTTTCAAGTCCACACTTCCAAGTGTGCAAGCCCGTATTTTGCATGGTTGATATTGAGAAACTGCCCAGGGTTGATACACTGAAGGGTTGATGAAGTGATGATGCCAGCTACAGGTTCATCAGGAGTTGCCACACCCTAATGATGACCCTAAAGTTGGACAGGGGAAGAGGAGACATAGGAGAAATCTGCTGTTTTATCTGCACAGGTATCGACAACATGCACCATAATATCATCTTATAAAACAATAACACATCAGTATATCTCCATTAAATGCAGATGGTGAAGTAGAATAGGATCTAGTCCATCTCCACGTCTTAAGTTTTCTTCTAGTCTGTGACGCAGTGCAGAAAATATTTGAGTTTTTATAATAATCCCACAGCTCCAGAATGAAGTGACAGCAAATATCAAGTGTTTGCACAGGGATCAACGTGGCAAAACCTTTTAGTTATTCAGGCTGTTCGCTGTGAGTGTGCCCTTTAGAGTAGTGACGGGGATGTCACCTCGAAACAAGAGAGTTTCCTTTGCTTCATAAAACCAGAGACATGAGCACGCCGGGATTGTCCTCCTGTGATCGGGACGTAATCGACCAAAGGCCTTACAGCCGCCATCAGCTGTTACAAAGAGGAGTCGCATGTATAATAGCCTGCTGCTTATTTTGCATAAATTTCCCCTGTGGATGTCATTACCCTGACAACGCTCGCACAGAGATATAAGTGCAGGGTTGTTTCAGGGTTATTTGGGGACACTAGATGTAGCAGAGTTTAGGGTTAATGCGCGGTCTTGTTGAACATTCGTCTTGCTAGAAGGAAAGGTTTTACAGCCACTGAGTTTTCCACTCCGTTCTCTCATGGCACATTGACTAATGTGACCACTCCAGTGCTAACCCCCAACCAATATGTCTCTTAGGAGCTTGTTAGCCACGGACTTGCACTGACCCAGACGCCCTACCCTTTTTCCCTGAAAGCTGAAAAAGTTACTGACTTTCCTTTTTTTTTTTTCCCTCCCTCTCTCTCCTAACGGCCTTTTCCAGACAGTTGAGCTCAACTTGGACCAAGAACCCATTAAATTTTTGTTTTTCTCTGACACACATGTGGTGGTGTGCCCTTATTGTAGAATAATGTGGGATGTAGAATAAAATACCGTATTTTCCACACTATAAGGCGCATCTTCAATGAGTAGGGTTGGGTACCGAAATTCGGTTCCAAGTAGGAACCAAATAAAATTTAGTGAGTACCAGGTACCCATAAAAAAATTTGAATTTCGGTTCCGTTTATCGGTTCCTAGATGCGCTCATTTTACACAACAGCTGCAAACTGACTTTAGATATCTGCCAGGACCTGTCTGTTACGTATCTAACACATCACGTGATGCTGCATGACAACAGGATATGGACCGGGGAAAGCGGTTGAAAGTTACCCCTTTTCCACTGTTAACTCAATCATGTTGTAACTAGAATATCCACTGAAAAAAACATTTTTTTCATGGACTGATAGTAACAGGGTAACAGTAGTTTGTTAACTAGCGGCCGGTTGTTGTGAACCGGCTACCTATGCAGTGACGTACTGACCTTTTATGTAACGCGGCCACAACTTGGCTCCCTGCCAGTGGGAAAGCAATTCCCATTCATAGGAGAAATGGGATTTGAACCAACTAACCACCAGGACTAGCACCCGTTCTTGTTCGCTGGAAAAGGGGTAATGTGAAAAAAGAAGAAGAAAAAAAAGGATTTATTTTAGTATAGAGAGTGGCCAACGTGGAAAATGCAACACGTCTGGGAAATTAATATGTTAAATATACATTTAGCTTCCTGTTGTTTTGTTTTTGGAATAGAAATAAGGAATCGTTAGGAACCGGAATCGATAAGCAGAACCGACATGAGAATCTGATTCATAAAAATCCTAACGATACCCATCCCTATTAATGAATGGCCTATTTTAAAACTGTTTTCATATTTAAGGCGCACCGCATTATAAGGCACATAGAATAGAAACTACTGTAGTGGCTGGGGTTGTGTTATCATCCATCTAGATCAGGGATTCCCAAACTGTGGTGGTGCGCGACATGAAAAGAGTAATGGCGGCCTATGCAGAATTTTTTGAAAACAGGTAAATTGTCAGGGGTGAAATCAAAAGTTAAGAAGAGTAATGATAGAGAAAGAGGAAGAAGAGAGGCAAGAGAAACGGAGAGCTGCGTTGGAATGAACCATGGGTTTCTGTGCAACTATCGCAGATATGCGCATGCAGCAAGGAGGCAGAAGCAGGACATTTTCAAGTTGAATGGAGTAGGTACTATGTAGTGGAAAAACGCCAATTGTTTACAAGCGGAGTCAAGCAGCAAAAGCAAATGACAAGGAGTTGTGCTGTTAACTGCAAAAACCGGCAAAAGAATGGATGGAAATGGTAGAATATCTTGAGAGGATCTCATCAGTTTGCTAAAAGAAGAAGATGATGGCTCTAGGTCAATATAAGGGCGGATTGGGGCCCTGAAAGTCCGAAACGCGGTAAGAGTCTGTGCAGCGTCCACTTCGTGTCTGGTTTGTTTGTGTTTGCCAACATGAGCTGGATAATGTGTGAGGTTGAGCTTGCAATGCATATGCAGTTAGCGGTTAGGATGTGCCCAAGATCCCTGTGCACGTCCACCCAGGCATCAGAAGGTTTTGTCTTTAGTTTCTGTTGTGTACCCCTTTTCCACCGAACGGGCTCCAGTGCTAGTTGGGGGCCAGTTCCTGACTTTGAGGTTTGTTGTTTCCACCGCCACGAGAACCGGCCCCAGCCGCTAAAACTGGGGCTAAGTCTGACCCCACTTCCCCACCGACTACGCCAGGAGCTGGTGGAAACACACAACTAGCGATAGCAGAAGAGTAGAGTAGAGTAGTGATAATACGGTTTTGGCTCTGGATCTCAGTGTAGACTTGTAAAACAGCACTTGTATGCACACGATGAGCTCCTCTACTTAAGCATTATTACAGTGAGGGTGCACTTCGCCGTCATGTGCGATCAGGAAGGACATCGCAATTTCCCAAAACTGAATAAATACTGCACATAGTGATGCAAAAGTGCTTGGTTAACTCAATATTGTTGTAACTAGAATTTCCGCTGAAAAAAATATTTTTTTCATGGGCTGATAGTAACAGGGTAACAGTAGTTTAACAGCGGCTAGCTTGCTAGCGGCCGGTTCTCAGCTGTTCTTGTTTGGTAGAAAAGGGGCTGGAAAGGACACCTGTCCTCAAAGCGCAAAACCCTGAACCTGTGTCTTGACCACAAACTACGAAATTATAAACGTGTAAAGATCTGTATGCGTGCAAATTGTCCTTTGTGTACACACTGAGCTTCTCCATGATAAGCAGTCCATTTGATATGGGTGCGCGGGCACGTTGGTGGTGCGTCAGCTGTGTTGGGAAAAGGGAGGTGGTACACGGTCTAAAAAGTTTGGGAACCGCTGATCTAGATGAAGCTGCACTAAAGTGAATGTCAACAAAACAATCAGATAAGTCACTCAGTCAAACTGTATTAATAGAAAACAAACCAACGTCCTGACAACTCCGTTCACTCCCAAAACAAGCTAGTACATTCACAATATGGTACCGTACGTACCAGTAGCTCTTACCGGTATTTGCGCCGCCTTCGTTGAAAACAATGTATTTCCAACTCCATTTGTCACAGTTCA